>PVKM010009124.1:0-37539 GCA_004027735.1 Carollia perspicillata | reverse complement strand
AAAAAAAAACTTTTCACTCATCAATAAAAGTCAAAATTAGCTTTTCAACACATTCTACTGGCCGGTCTCTGGGGAATAAGCATGCTGACTCCGCTGGTATTGACTTACTGTATATCCTGACCCAGGGACATTTTTTCTCATTGCTTTCACACAGAGAGACAGAGAGAGAGATAGACAGACAGACAGACAGACACTGACATGGGAGAGAAACATCGATGGTTGCCTTCTCATGCACACCCCAACTAGGGACTGAACCCACAACCTGGGTATGTGCCCTGACCAAGATTGGAACCCACAAGCCTTCACTCGACAGAAGGATGCTCCAGCCCCCGGGCCAGGGCTCTGCTGGCAGGTCTTCAGAGTGGCACGCCCCCACACAGCAGGCCACCCAGTAATACCTGGGGTGGATCAGGTGAATGTTGCTGCTAAAGGAGAACTCACAGCATTCACTGCAGCACTGTCACAGAACAGGGCTCGAAACCAGCCAAATGCTGGCCTGCGGAGGACAGGTCAGTGGGTTCCAGCGCCTCCTGCTGCAGACTCTGCAGCTGGCCAGTCAGGAGTAACACCCACAGCGTTAAGTCAGAAAAGAAAAAGGCCTGAATAACATGGCACCACTGGAACAGGACACAGGACAGTCGGGGGGAGGGGGGGGGGAAATACATTTGTGTTTGCCAGAAGAAACCATCGAATGATACCGGAGAGGTAAGGAGACTCCGATGGACACCTTTTAACACAATTCTGAAATATAAGTAATGTGAATGATGACCTAGTTTAAAAATAACAATACCTAAACGAGCCAAGTACTATTTTAAGTATTTTACAGACAGTAATAAATTTAGTCCTCATTACAGCTTGTGAAGTATATATACTGGGTTGGCCAAAACATTTGTTCAGTTTTTTCCATAAAATGGCTCTAGTATTGCTTACTTGACTTTAGCTTCAATCGAAACAATTCTGTTAGGTTATATGGTGACAGCTGTCATACCAACACGCATTGTTGTAGTCATTTTAATATTGAAGATGGAAAAAAATATGCAACATTGCCAGCATTATGCTTTATTATTTCAAGAAAGGTAAAAATACAACTGAGACACAAAAAAAGATTTGTGCAGTGTATGGAGAGGGTGCTGTGACTGATCGAACATGTCAAAAGTGGTTTGCCAAGTTTCGTGCTAGAGGATTTCTCACTGGGCGATCTCCACAGTCAGGGAGACCAGCTCAAGTTGATAGCAATCAAATCAACACATTAATTAAGAATGATCGATGTGATATCATGCAGGAGATAGCCAACATACTCAAGAGATCCAAATCAATCAAGTTACTGGTGAAAATGAAAAATGTGTCTTTTATTTTACAGAAAAAAAAAAGTGAATTTTTGGCCAAGACAATATACGTTCTCATCATGTGGACCAAAACGAATGAAAGCAGGAGATGCTGCACTTCCGTGAGTGCAGTGATTTGCTCAATGGGGTGTTTCACCCAAGGAAAACACAGAGTGTGACTGTTGGGTCAGGCGCAGCTACGGAACGTGTGGCGGCGGCATGCCGAGGACACCGGCTCTGCCACAGGAGTGTGGCAGGGCCACAGCTGGACCCCCACTGCCCAGCGCTTTCAGCAGGCAGCCCTTTCGGTCCCATGGAAGCCGACACCCTGGGACTGAAATAGGTCTCTCTCTTCCCCCAGCTTGACTGGGGTAGTCAGCAGGCTCAAGGTTCACCAAAATCACTCAAATCTGAACAGCCAATAAAATAACCTGTAACACTTAAAAGCGGCATCCTTGGTTCGTTTGTGCAGCAGAAAGGGACATGAAATGCTACATCTACAACCAACAAACGGAAGGGACCATTTCACTCAGTCGTTTCGCTACGGTGATATGGGGATACGCGTCCCAGTACTCTCTTGTTTAACGTGGGCATTTGTTGTTGCTGATGCTAGAGAAACACCGATGCGTCATTCCACTGACTGATGCATTCACGGGCTGATTCTCGTCTGCACCCTGACCAAGATCACACTCACAGCCCTGGCATATCAGGGTATCACTCCAACCAGCTGAACTGCCTGACCAGGGCCACAATGTTCTTAATAAGAACTGAACATATTTTATACAATGACCACGTGTAAAGGGCAACTAAGCGCAATTCAAAGCGACCGTTTCAAGGGCTGTGTGTAGACAACACTGCCACGCCCAGGTAAGACACATGCTGGGCAAACGCCCGACACCACAGTTATCAACACCAACTCGCCCATTTTCACCCGAGAGGCAATCCAGTAATGCTAGCAACCCACTTCAGGTGTTTCTAATTCAACCACTAACACTTCACACGCACAGCCCTGACTGGCAAGGCTCAGTGGGCAGGGCGTCGTCCCGCAAACCTAACGGTCACCAGTTCAATTCCCAGTCAGGGCATCCGCCTGGGCTGCAGGCCAGGTTCCGGGTTGGGGGCGTGTGACCAGCGTTTCTCTCCCTCCCTGCCCCTCTCTCTAAAAATAGATAAATGTTCCACACACAGAAATTATTTTTTCCAGACCAAGATACACCTCACACATCAAATCCCAAGCTCCAGCAGATCCAAGCAGACAGAGCACAACTGAACATGAGGCAGGAGCCAGCTGCTCGGGCAGGCTGACTCACGCGAAGACACGACAGGAAAATGAGGGCGAGTCCTGTGAGAGGTGGGATTGGAACTGAAAACAAAGCGACACGGGCCCACTCGGCGCAGGGGGAGACAAGTTTACACGGGCCCCAAGCCCCTACCGCGCTGTCCTGCCACCAACATCACACTAAATGTAACATGGGTAAAGCTAAGCGATAGTAGGTAAACTAGGCTTAGTAAACTGGGCAGCATCAAACGTACTTTCAAAATACGTTCCTCAAAGCAGTTGGCACTTTTGAAACTGTTCTTAAAGAAGCTCCAGGACCAAGAAACCTCATTCCCCAGCATGTCAGAAAATTAAGTTATATTGCTATGTGTCATACTTCAACTTCATTAGGAACATTTTATGCTTTACCTGTATTCAAATGAGGGGTTTTTTTAAGGACCAAAAAGAAAAGAACATTCAGCATTAGGTAGATAACAGTGTATGGAACCATCCTGTTAGCCGATTTCGTCACCGAAGCCTGCCCGTAGCACTGCGCTACCACCCTGGGCCATCAGCTGGTCCATGGCGGGTTTACTGCCGAACACCTGCGTAGCTAGCACTTACGGAAAAACCACTCACCTGTGCGTGCCCCACGCTTATGAGAGGTGGCAGCTCCAATCAAAGCGTGCCAAAGACTCTAGAGCGACCCTCAAGCAACAAATCAAAAAATAACTGGACACTGCCCTGGCCAGGTGGCTCGGCTGGTTGCAGCATGAATCCCCAGTCAGGACGTGCACAGGAGGCAGCTGATCGATGTTTTTCTCTCTCACACTGATGCTCCTCTCTCCCCATCTCTCTCTCAAATCAACAGATACATACTTGGGTAAAGATTTAAAAAATAACAAGAATAACGAGACACTGATGCCCACATTTTTCGGTCAGAACTGAAACAACAATTGAACATTGTCGGTGTGATGGACGACGACAAGTCTCAAGCTGCTCTGAGACACAATTCCACCGTGAAGACAGGCAACGGACACGCACAGCAGCCGCACTTACGATGCAGGAAGCAGTCGTACTTGAAACAGCGCCTGCAGAAGAGCGTGTGGAAGGAGTGCAGGCTCTGCTCCCTCTGCACAGACTTGGCGTTCGGCCCGTCTATGTTCGGGGTGCACTCGGGAGGGAGCGCCCCTGGGAGCTGCTGCTCGGTGAGTTCTTTATACCTGATGGGAACCGAGAACGCGAGTCAATGGGAAACAAAAGTTAACACTTCAAACATCAAGTTTCTCAGCAGATTCCCTGTGTGTGTTTTATCTTGCCTGAAGCGTAAAAGTCCACAACCATCTTGTGAAGAGCCCATTAAATACTACACATGACACATCGAGAATCAGAATCACAAGATGTATCATGGAAAACGTTCTTATATTCAAGTTAACCACCGCCAGCACTAAAATTTCTGCAGGTGTCCGGAGCAGCTCTCTGCATGGACGACCGCTGCCCGCCGGGTGAGCATCTGCTCTGCCGACGGCAGAGGCTCAGAGGCCAGGGGGCCGCAGGCTCAGGTGTCACTCCGAGCACCTTGGCAAATGTGTGACAAATGAAGTGACTGAGTGGACCCTAAGCGACATCAGTTCCATCTCCAGTGAACCACATGGCGAGTGGCATCCCAGACAAGCTGAGACGGCCTCGAAAGAACACATCTTACTTTTCCTTTAGTTCTTCTGCTGTGCCCTTATCTGGAAACATTGAGGAAATGGCTTCAAAAATTTTGTCAGAAGGAAATTTCCGAGGTGGGCGGCTTTCTTTATCTAAACAGGGAAATAAAAAGGGAGAAAAAGAATGAAAGTAAACAAGTTTTCGGTCTTTTGTTTTCTCCACAGCACTGTATGCAACACAGCTTACCTCCTAAAAATTATTGGCTCTGTGTTTCCCTTCTAACATACTTTACATGTACCTATGATATAATAGTAGGTCGGACAAAGAAAGTTTAAAGCAGACTGGGAGACAGAAAAATATGGGTTCGAATCCCACCTCTGCTGCTAACTGGTTCTATGACCTTGGCTGGTCACTGACCCACTTGGATCCGTTTCGACATCTGGAAATGGATGCAGAGAACTACATGATCACTAAGGTGCCTGTTGTGAAAAATCTACGCTTCTCTGAAACGGCAGTGTCCCCCCAGACTGTTCCATATTGTCTTAAGGAGCTTGGCCAAGTCTCTGCCAACTCTCAGCTCCGCCTGGAGACCCTGTTCTTGGGTGTAGGGGTGCAAAGCATGGGCCCCGGAGCCATCAGAGCTGGTCACCATCATGGTGTGTTGGGCTGTCCCTTCCCCAGAGTGCGAACTTAAAAGCCACTTCACTGCCTTAAACCTTTCTCCTCAGTGATGACACAGATCCACCTTGTGGAACCTTCTGAGGACTGAGCTGGCGCACACAAAGTGAGGAGCACACGAATGGCACACAGAAATGATTAGTATGTTATCTAATGATGACTGTGATGGCCCCGTGAAACCCCAAAACACAGGACACTCTTTTGCTGGCCAAAGGAAATAAAGATGCTCAAGTGCAGAGTGAAAAGTAGCAAATGGCACTCAAATTTTGATTACACTGCTGTCGATGTGACTTTAACCCCCCTCCAAAAAAGGAGTTAAGACCCACCCACTTGCACTCGACTGTTTTTCTTAAGCTGCTGTGACGGCCACACACAAACCCAGGAAACGTACCGTCTCGGTTCCCCTCCAGATCTTTCTGTTTCTCTTCTCTCTCATCAGGCTCATCTCCATCGTCGTCGTCATCCTCATCATTGTACTGACCAAGAGCATTCACCAATTCCACAAAGATTTCATCATTTATGAACCCACACTCTGAAATTCACCAAGTCAGACATCATAACCACGCGGGGGGAAGTGGGAACAACAAAAGCGTGTGTGTCATTTTCCAATCTGGAACAGCCCCAGCCCATCAGACAGCCCTGCAATGCTACTGTTAAAATGAGGGGGAAGACCCTCTCCAGGACTGGCCAAAGGCAAAGCCAGGAACAGAATCTGCCTCCCACCCCTGTCCTTTTCTCTTTATCATCCCTCCCCCAAACATGTCCAGTGCCTCTGCTGTAACCTAATTCACGAGAAACTAACTGTGGCCTTGGCCTCCTTGGAATCAATGTTCCTGGCAGACCTTGCTTTCCACTAATGATGAGAATGGCTGATGACATGACACATAGCGCCCTCCTGCCAGAACTACTTGGCAGGCTCTCCTGCACACGGAACACCAAAGCCGGGATTCCGACCCTGGACTCAAGGTACTGCAGCAGCCTGGCGGGGACGGTGCTTGAGTGCAGAGCCATCGGGATCCCACGTCCCATAGGCAGAGCTCTAGCTCTTCCTGCTTTTACTGCTAAAGAATCTTAAAGTCTACACACACTCAAACCGTTATATTTAATTTATCAGTTATTGACAATTAAGTTTATGTTACAGCCCACTATGCACAAATTTCACATGGCAAACGTGGTCCTTCAATCTATAAATAGGGAAAACAATGAAAATTTTAGGCTTGTGAGCCAAGCCAGCCCAGCACAAAACTTCACTTATACAGTAAAAAAATCTTTTCCATTATTTATGCTTAAAAAAAAAAATCAAATTATCTCGCAACTCTTCGGCCCTTTCCCAAGAGAATAAAGCCATGACTCACCTCTATCCCCATGTACTTTTCCATCATAATTTTTTATTAGTTCTTCAATGAAAGTCCCATCCTGGTCTAAAACTTCATCCCCCATATAAGGAATATTGTGTAAAACAGTTTCATCTTCCACCTAAAAGTTAAAAAAAGGTTTAAAAAACACCCTTATCCTATCTGAATTTTAAAAAATCAATGTGATAAATGAAAATTGTGGCAATTTTTTTCATAAGCAGATAGCTTTACTCAGATCCCCAGACCTAAAATAATGAACAGCAAACTTTATAAAAATAAAACACCTCTCTTGCCCTGTGACAAGCTGTGACTTGGTTGGGTGTTACCCTTCAAACCTAACTGTTCCGAGTTAGCTCCCCCGTCAGGGCACCAGCCTGGGTTGCAGGTGCAGCCCAGGTGGGGCCCGTAGGAGAGGCAGCAGACCGATGTTTCCTGGATCAATACTCCTCTCCATTTTTCACTCCCTCTTCCCCTCTCTCTCTAAAATCAGTAAGCATATCCTCAGGTGAGGGTTTAAAAAAAGACCCCATTCTCCAGTAAGTATAACTGAAACAAATTTAAGGAAAACTACTGAGCTTACCTAATCTAACATGCCACCAACCATTAAAACCTTCCATTATTTTATCTACATGCTCTTATTTCCAATGATAGTGTCTTACAAGTGATGAAATATCGTTCCTCAAAATCAACTATAAAAAACACTAACATAAGAGTTTCTAAATTTCACTTGATCTAGTTACTGGCATTCAATCCAATAAAAAGTCTAGGGTTATGCAACAGAGTACTGATGGTCCACTGAAGTTTATGCCTGAAGGATTTACTCATTTACATAAGAACATTCTAGAATAACAAAAAATATTTCAATACTGAGATAAATATAATGCATACCAAAGTTGATAATGCTAAGGAAAATGACAGATGAGTTCATATCAAGATTTGGAAGACAACAGGAAAGAATGAGGTGCTAGCTTAGCTGGGAAGAGTCAAAGAAAAACCCAGAGAAAGCGGGGTGCTTCAGAACACAAGGGACAGAAAGAAAGCCGACCATTGTGGGAGGGAGAGAGCCCTCAACAGAGGACAGAAAGGCAGTAATGACACGTCGGGACCAGAGGGCTCTAGAGTCCACACTTAAGAACACTAACGTACAGTGAGGACAGCTCTAAGTCTTAGGCCTTTGAACAGGGTACTGTACTGGGTAAAAACAAAGTTTCCGAACGATAATTCTGATAAACAGAAAGGACAAGCTAATTCCTGAACCAGGAGGTCAGGGCGCCTGCTTGAAGTGTGAGGTGCCTTGCCGCAGCCGGGTGGCTCAGTTGGTTGGACCTCGTCCACCGAAAGGCTGCATGTTCGGTCCTGGCCAGGGCCCACACCTCCTGGGTTTTGGGTTTGACCCTGGTCAGGGACATACGGGGGACAACCCTTCAATGCTTCTCTTTCACTCACGTCTGTATTTCTTCCTCCTTTCCTGTCTCTCTAAAATCAATAAAAACATATCCTCGTGGGAGGTGCCTTAGGCTGGGACCGTGACTGGCAGGGAAGATGACACGGGGTCTGTCGAGTATTGTAGTGGCGGTTAGGGAATGCAAAGAAAGGGGGCGCTTCCCAATAATCCCTAGATAACAAATTGAGGACAGCCGCAGAGTTCATACCGTAGACGGAGAAAAGGAAAATGGGGGGAGTGGGGGGGGCACGGAGGGAGTACATAGTATATAGATGAAAATTTAAATTGTAATGTACTGATCTATTCAGAGTCGAGCTTGTGTACAACTGGAGTCCAGTTTTCATGCCCTCTCACCTGCACTACTCCTATTTAAACCAGGCAAGTTCATCTTTCTGGATGCAAGAAAAGATTAAGTGACAAGGGCTATTTCGTCTTCCCAACCATATCCATATAATCCTGCCCTCAAAACACACCCAGCAGAATAAAGACAGTCTGCCTAATGTGCTTGGTCAGTGTCCAGTAGAACCCACGGACGACTCACAAACAGTATATACTGGCAAGTTTAAACACACATTCTTTCAGGATTTCGGTCTGTGAAAATATGAAACTTCCCTTAAGCTCTTGCAATATGAGTCTCAAACTAAATGTTTTTGGCTCTGACTGGTGTGGCTCAGTTGGCTGGACATCATCCCATGAACTAAGGGTTGCCAGTTCAATTCCTGGCCAGGGCACGAGCCTGGGTTGCAGGCCGGGTCCCCTGCTGGGAGTGGACGAAAGGCAACTGATGGATGTTTCTCCCTCTCTCTCTCCCTCCCTTACCCTCTCTAGAAACAAATAGTTAAAAAAAAAAACAGTAAATGTTTCTGAATAAAACCTTAAACATACAAGTGTACACAACTGCAGAAGAGTATCCAAACTCTGCCTTTAGCCCTCCACTATAGAATCTGTAAAAGTTATTAAGACAATAAAATACAAGCAATTCTCTCCAGGCTCACCAAGGATGTTCATCAACATTATTACCCTGTTTTATATATCAAGTAACAGAACTATATTTTTATGCTTGTTCCCCTAGAGTACCTGTTCTGTGAAGTTTGTGATAATGTAAGGAAATCTTCAATTCTTGTATCTTTAAATGAGAAAAATCTTTTTTAACTCATTTGCATTCTAGATTTACTTGCATAGCATAGAGCTCAATTTTAGTTTTAAAATTGTGGAAATATTAAAAGAACCTTGTAACTTTATTCTTTTTTCTCCTGCTGGGGGAAAAAAAAAAACCAACCGTACGAAAGCTTGGGAAAAAATAACACTATTTTATATATCAAGTAATAAGACCACATTTCTATGGAACAATACGAGTCAAGAATGCACACTCGCATTTCCCTTCCGTTCCACCCCCCACCCTACTTCCATCCAGAACTACGAAGGCTGCCGGGCTAGGGTTACCTGTGGCGATGCTGGTGTTTCATAAGCCCTACGAATATTCCACAGTGCACATTATCATTTAGCAACATGCTGCCTAAAATTTTCTAAATAGGTTCTCAATTAACAAAACCTCCAAGTCAGACTGACCTCTTCAAGGCTAAGAACTGTAAACTTCGTCTGTTAACTATGTTTATATCTGTTCATCCCAAGGATGGTTGTTGCTTTGCTTTTCCTTTGAAGAACACTTTAAAACTAGAAAGGACTAGGAAAAGAGCAACACTACAAATGCTTAAAACAGATATAAATAAAAAGCGGTTTAAAAACGCTACTCTGACCATTTTGATTGCTTTTTTTTTACTCATATTATCTTGCCATTTATTTCAAAGTGATTATCAAATAAGCAGAAGCTACATCATTTACACACCATGAAATTCTGCTGAAGGGGAGACCAAGAATACATGATGGGCACTGAGGCGACCGCATTCAGAGTCTTTAACGGGATGACTTGTGTTGGAAAGTCCAAGTCGCTGGTCACCGAACACTAGAACAGAAAACATAAAATGACCTGTGAGAACAGACAACCTGAAGCTATAGCAGTCATATCATTAAAAGATGCTACCTACTTACATAATTTTAAAATGGAAATTTTTACATTTAAAAGTGACTGTCTTTACCTAAGGCAGTAGAGTTCATAAAACCCAAAAATAATTCTCTCCTCTTTTACTCATGATGAAAAAAACGCTTGATTTTGCAATTTTTAAAGTCCTCCACCCCTTCCCATACTTACCAGTCAAAAATTATATTTACATTAGCCTCAGATTAACTGCTCAAAAACCACATGGATTAATAATAGTTATCTATATTATATTAATAATATAGATACCAATATGCCACTTAAATCTAACTTAGTAAGAACAGGGGAACTTGTTAGGTTAAGCTTTATCTTTATCTTCCCTTTGAAAAAGCCCAGTGTCACGTGCTGAGTTACCAGGTGACACACAGACATTAAGGGTAACACGGCTGAGTCCTAATCACCGCCAAACGGACTCAAATCAATTCGGCAAAGCGCTCTCTCTAAACTAGTGACAATGAGTTAGTGTCATCCAGCCCTTTGTACGTGTAAGGCACCACTTTACACACCATGTCTGGTCACATTCAGGCCTCATCACAACCCTGTAAGATGGGGACCACCCTTTGCCCCCATTTTACAGGTGAGAAAACAGAGGTGAAGAAAGGGGAAGTAACTGGCTCAAAGTCACACCAATAGGGCTAGAATTTAAACCCAGAAAGTCTGACTCCAGAGCCCTGCACACACTGCCGTGAGAGCACACTCCCACGGGGTGTAAGTGCCTGCACTCCCTTCAAAGACCGTATTTCATCCAATCCACAAGGACACCGATTTCAAGGCATGCCTTTGTCTTCTGTGGCACGACCACTGTTCCAGTTAAACTGTGACATGACGCTTTCTCATCACAGAGATTCTAAAATGCATGATGGCTTCAGATGTTAAAATGTCCGACAGTTTGCATCTTTGATTCCATGAAATACGGTAAAAATCTGTGCCCAAGTAACCACAACAGACTCCACCCCATCTAGGGATCCAGTTTTTCTTAAAGAGTAAGTACCTTTACCCAATTACCAGACCTCCAGAGCCTTCTCAACAATACCCTGGACATACATGCATAATCTATAATCAGTGAAAATAGAGGAAAAATACAGTAGAATTGAAGTGGTAAAATAAAGCAAATAATAATGCTATATACACATAATTTTAATCACTTAATTTTTATTTAAGAGGTCTTAAAAATAGCAGGACTAGATTTGGTGACATCAGAGTGGACACTGTCGGCACAGAGGCCACACCTGGCGCTCGGCATTTCGCCAGGCCAGGGGGTCATCTGGCAACAGTCACAGTCACTGCAGCACAAACACAGTCCCTTCCTCGGTGGAAGGGAAGGTTAAAGATAGAGTAGTTAGGAAGAACTGTGACAGTGATTCATCCATTAATTTGCTTTCTGAAAGGGCAAAGATAAAGATAATAATACTAGAAAGCTCCATGCTCCAGAACCCACCATCTTTCCCAGGCCCCCTCCTTAGTCTCCGATGCAGTTCTTCATCCATCCGTCCGACACCCAACAGTAACGGAGTGAACATTTATTGAGCACGTACTGTGTTGCAGGCACTGTGCTAAGTGCTTTATAGACATAATCTTAACCACTCACCTCGGTCTTTAGCTTCACAGCCTCACAAATGAGGAGGCGACTGGGGTTCAGAGAAGGGAATTCACCAGCCTAGTCAGAAAGGCAGTAAACAACCAGGCCGGGATGGAGGCCTAAGTCTGACTCCAGCTCGCAGAGAGAGCTTCGTCAACGTTACAAACGTGCGGTGGGCGCCACACGCACCTCCTCCCCCAGACCCTCCTTAGTCCTGGCACTGCTAAGGCTTCCCTCCTCCCTAAAAGGGACTACTTAACCCAGTAACTTCGGGGCAAGTATCATACACTGTCCAGTGACTGTAAGTATGGAGCAATTTTCATTTCTTGCAAAACTATTAGTTTTTTACTTTTATTTTAAATTTGACAGGGGTAATCATTCTCTGGCTTTAATTCCGGAGATCAGCCCCCTGTTAAGCCTGGGGTGGGGGCGGTGTGTGCAGGAGACTGGGTGGCCTCTCCAACTCTTGGCTGATTCACCTGCTTCAACATTAAGTCCAAGATCACACCGAAGGTTAGACAGCCAGATATTCTATTCAACTACTAAGCGGGAGGAATGCTGGCTTCGCTTCATCTGGTTGCTCCAGCCATGGAGAAAACGCTCTGGGTCTCCTGACTGAAGCCACCTGCGTCTCCTCACGAACAGAAGAACTGACAGAAGCACAGAAGAAGACGGCAAAGGCTAAACCCTTGGTCCTGCCCCCACCCACACCTGCCGCTCTCCCAGGGCCATCACGTCCGCACAGTCACGTGAGAGCCGCCGCCCAAGAGCGGCAGAGGCAGAGTGTGGCCTTACCTCTCAGTCTTACAATGATACTCAGCACAGTGTCTCAAAAGAGAGTAGGCACTCAAAAAATGTTTCTGGAATACACAGACTGCATTCGCTGATTCACCCTAATGGAGAACTTATTGCTGACTTTCTCTTTAAAGCTAAGAGAGCATCTAATTAGGAAACTAAAGGTCTACATCGCTTCATTGTCTACGTAGTATCTCCAGAAACCTATCCCACTCTTTAGCTGTCAACCTTAACTAATAACCATATTTCTCTCACTCATAAACTAATTCAAATGCAAGAGCATTTGTTGGTAAAAACAAGTTTGGGAATTCTTATTTATTGACTTATAGGAAAATTATTTAAAAATCCCAGTTACTTACCAGTAACTTTTTTTCTCTGAAAATGTATCATCCTTGACAGTTTATATAATTAAGCCTCCTATCACGCAGAGCACTGAAAAGGATTTTGACCTTGTGGGTCTCCACAGCATTTTACCTGATCAGAGGCACGTGTCCTGCACTCAGGAGCTCACTAGGAGACCACCTATATCAACAAATAAATTCTCTAATTCCAGTTTCAACTTGAGCATCACAAGGAAGTTACCATATATGATTCATTATCAGTGATAAAGAAAGAAAAAAAACTACATTAAGTATCAAGGATGCTACATTTTCAGAGAAACACAACTTACTGGTAAGTAACCAGGTTCCTCTGAGGATGGATAGACTTACATCAACCAGCTGGTACAATAGGCGACTGTGTGGCTGGACCACTGGGAGCTGGAGAGGGAAGTCAAGCCAAAAATAGGAGTTGTAGGAGTACACAACCAAACTGAGACTCTTGGCAGAAGGCTGGTTCCAAGTTAAAACTGTGTTATGGAAAATCGTAGAGGGAAGAGCAGGTGAATGGCCTGCAGGGAAGGGAAAGAAATTAACACACCCTACTATGTGCCAGGCACTGTGCTAGAGACTTTACCAAAGTTAACTTCTTTACAACTCACCGCTACCCTATGAGGCAGGTAACTCCCCATCTTACAGTGGCACATCCCAAGACAGCAGCCACAGCTCTCCAGGCTATGAACAATCTTAACATCAGAAGGGTTAAGTCCAACTTTGTGTAGCAGGAGGGAAAATACAGTCAGTTAACCAAATTAAAAGTACTCTTGGATACTGGTTGGTCCGTTTGATTCACTCCAGAGACACAGTGAACTGCTGGCATTGTCTAATATCCTTTCGCTTTTCCAAGTGAAACAATAAGGAATCTCACGTCTAAGGTGGGGGAAAGAATGGGTCAGGAGGAAGCATCAGCCGCCACCCAACTCTAGAGAAAAGCTGGCCATCGTTTCTGAAACTATCCATGTTCTTCGAGATCAGAGTCAAGATAACACAGCCAAGTTTTAAGTTCGCTCGCCCTTCTGGTGAAATGAGAGTGTATGGAACTTGATTTCAGACTGCTCTTACGTGAAGAAAGTGCTGATTGAAAAACTCTGCATCAAGCCTAGATCGAGTTAAGAGAAGCTCAATAGTAAGTGACTCATTACCAGGTTAGGAGGATGCTTAGAAGAAAGTGATTCAAACAGAAGAGTGGCTGCATCAGGCAAGTGTCAGAAGTAAAAATGCAGAGAGAAGTCCTGATTGACACGGATTTATTTAACACAAGCAGCTAATCAAGGGTGATGGAGCTGAGGAACGAAGGAGTGGTTCACTCTAACTTGTATATTATTTCTACTTTGTTGCTAAACATTGATGCTGCAGAGCCATCTGGACTGGGGACACAACCTCTACCCTGCGACACAAGGCTCTCCCGCAAGTTTACATAAGCATGACAGAAAGAAAGACGTCATCCTGTAAGCGTCAGTCCTTATACTTCTGGGGGCAGCGGGGGCCCGCCCATATGTAGCATTTAACATACAACATATAACATCTGGAATACAAACTCAGGAAATGCAGACACGTAAAGCTCTTCCCTGCATCCCAGCTTCAGACACTGCTCCTGAATGAAAGACATCCTAAACCCACAAACCTAGTAAACATAAATACATCAGCTGTCAGAACCCCACACAGCCTGGGTCGGAAGGGGCTGTTAGGGTAAATCACCTCCTCACAATCTGCAGTTTTGCTAAAATTCTGGAGATCAGACACAGAACCTTAGTTGGTAAAAGTACAAAAACACTCAACAAAAGCAGGTAACAGAGCCATGTTCATCCACTACATGCAAACTCAAGTACCTAATTCAAGAACAGTCCTGTGAGTGGAAAATAAGACCATTTCTGTCATGGAAAAACAAACGAAAACTAAGAAACTGAGCAAAGAGTATTATACAAATTCTTGGTTTCCATAAGCTATGGCAACACAATGGCTGTGAAGTCTTGCTTCTGTGCATAGACGTGGGGTCAGGGTCAGGGTCAGGCTTAGGCTACAGAGCAGCAGAGGCCCCAGTTAAAGAGCAGCGAGACTGGCACCCCGCCCGAGTCCCTGAGGAGAAGCACCAAGTCCTTGCTAAGGTGGTAAACCTGCTCAGGTGACCGCCAATCAGGCTGATCTTTACAAAAGAGATTTATAAATGCTATGCAGTCACTCGACGGTTATTTAGTAAATAGTGTTAAAACAACTATAAAGCTAAATAAGAAAAATTTAAAAGTCAAACACCCACTTACTATGCCAAAGGAAATTCCTGATTTGTTAAATGATAGTAAAATATAAAAATGAAAACAGTCCTAACCGTAAAGATGGACAGATAATTTATAACCTTGAAGTGCAGAGAGACTTTTCTAAGCCTTTAAGAATCACAGAAATCAAAAGAAGAGATTCTAATTTAACTACATCAACTTTTAAAACTTCTGCATAACCAAAGTATACCAGAGATAACACCAAAATGGGAGGGGGGAATCTGCAAAACATGATCAAACACTAGTATCTGTAACATACAAGAAGTCCTTTAAAATCTTAAGAAGAAAATCCAACCTGATTTTAAAAGATCCAAGACCCGTAGCAGGTCAATCCGTAAAGGAAATATGAACAACAGACACTCAACCTCATTGAATAATCTAATAAAGGCAAACTGTGGTGACTTCTTACCCATCACACAGACGAAGATTAAAAGGACGGTAACACGTGACGCTGGGAACATGAGCAGACCCCCGTCCACAGCGGGCCAGGGCGGAAAGGTGAACCCTTTGGGCAGCAACGTGGTGGCAATCCCTATCAAGATTTCAGACATCCTATCCTCAACTTTTCCTACGGAAGTACTCGAGAGATGCAAAGACGCACATGAAGAATATTCACCGCAACACCACGTACAAAACTGAAACATGGAACCCGAAGTGTCTACAGCTGACAGGAGGGCAGTCATGGGTTTGCACGGCACCCAGCGCTGAGCACGGGTAGGGGGCCTGAGCACCCAGACGGGGCTGTGAAGTGAGGGCCCCAAATGGCAGGCCTGTTTTACCTGGGAGCAGCTTTCAAAACAGAATATATGTATCATTATTAACACATTACAGACATAGAACTCTCAAAGAAAAAAAGTCATGGGGATTGGACTGTTTTATGTAATTCTTTATCTGAATTCTTCAAGCTACCACTTTGCAATGCCCTTTTAATTGGACAGATGAAACACAGGAGTTTCACTGACCCAACAGACATTCCCATCAGCTGGTACAAAACTGCCGTGGCAGTTGCCAAGGCATCTCATGAAATCTACCCAAACCTCCCAAAATGGTACAAATGATACTCTTTTATAAAACCTAGTAAGAAAAAAACCGAATCCTAAGCAGTGAATTTAAATCAATCTACATTATCAAGCTAAATAAATTGTGCCAAGGTTCTAGGTGTAATAAAATTTTCTTATTTCTTCATAACAATAAGTATTTTTTAACACTGTAGACTAGACAAGCATTTCTTTTGGTTTGGCTTGTTCTGTGTCCTTTTAAAATACCTGTCAAAATTTGGTTTTGCACTTTGGGGAAAAAAATCTTTGTAACAGTCAATTTGACAATAATTTTTAAACACAAACTATATACACAGCATTCCAGAATAAAAATGATAAATTAAATGCAACTTGTCCTGGCCGGTGTGGCTCAGTTGGTTGGAGCTTCACCCCATAACCAAAAAGTGGTCGGTTCAATTCGCAATCAAGACACATACCTGGGTCGTGGGTTTGATCCCTAAACCCTGGTCAGGGTCAATGCCAAGAGCAACCAAGTGATGCTTCTCCCTGCACTGATGTTTCTCTCTCCCCCTTCCTCTCCCTCTAAAAGCAATTTTAAAAATGCCCTAACTGGTACGGCTCAGTGGATTGGGAGTCACGCTACAAATCAAAAGGTTGCTAGTTCGATTCCCAGTCAGGGCACATGCCTGTGTTGCAAGCCAAGACCCCAGTAGAGGCCGCACAAGAGACAACCACACATTGATGTTTCTCTCCCTCTCTTCCACCCTTCCCTTGTCTAAAAATAAAATAAATAAAATCTTTAAAATATAAACTCAAAACATTATAAGTGACCTTCCTTTTTTGTTGAATGACCCTTTGGAAGTGCATTAAATGCTTTTACTGGATTCGTTTCCTTTCAAAAGAGAAGAAACACTTCCTTCGCAGTCATTTAAGAAATGCTCCATCTATTTCAGCCAAAGGAAAGCCAGAAAGGAAGCGAAGGCTGCAGTGATTTGAAAAGCTACACAGGTGGAAGTACCAGCAGAGCTGACGTGAGACTAAATTCTCCAAGAAAATACCAACAAATGGTTAAGAGAGGCAAACAGTAGCAGAAAGCAACTTAAAAACCAGTTCCATCAGGAACCAAGAAAGGATGGATATATTCAAACTAAAAGTCTAAACAAACACTTGGGAGAGACATCAGTTTATTTTTAAGACATAACAAAAGCGACCTCGCTCCCTCCCAATCTGCTTGAAGGACTCAGGAGACTCTAGACCTATTGGTGCTGTGATCCTGCAATTTACAAAGAAAAGAGTGCATGTCAGTGTATTGAAAGTTAGGAGTATGTTTAAGTAAAAGAACACTAAAATTATACATTAGGTATACTAACATATTTTTTCTTTGTAACCAGTAATTAAAGTTATTTACGGCTAATTTAGGAAAATGTATTACCAAGTCAATAAATAATGTCAAGTGTTTACATATAAACAAAACAATGTTGTTCTTCTTTAACAAAAACGAGTCCATACCGCAAACATATTAAAGAACTTACACAACCTATGTTATTTTGATAGAAGTCTCTCCAAAAAAAAAAATACCAATGTCAAATGACAGGTGATGAACTGAAGATCATCTCAGGCATCACCAGGAAGAGCAAGCCCACGCACTGCAGAGCCCCAGACACTGCACTCTCCCTGAACAGGAGGACCAGGACCTTCCTGACCTTGCCTGCCTGTCAAGCGTTCTCAAGAAGCCCCACGTTCCAACACACACGAAAAATTCCCACTCTTACAGCACACAAGACACAGAATTCTTGCAAGAACGTGATGTTCTCCTAGAAATCTACAAATGCATATTAGCAGGGCATGTTTACATTACAAAGCCAATCACATCACTTGCCCAGAAGACAGACATCATTTGAGCAAGCCTCTTTCAGTCATAATACAGAGAGGTAATAAGAGCTTGACATAAAGAATCAATGAAGGGAAAGTGCTTTGTGTTTTTTAAGCAAGAAATAAATAAACGTTCAAAAAGAAATGAACTAGTAAGAACTACAAGAGTAATTCTTAAACCAGTTTCTTCATTAAAACTGGAAAAACAGACACGCTGACTGAAGAGATGACTACCCGTGTGAAGACAAAGCAATGAAAGTCACCTGGACACACTGTGATGAATGGCCACATAGTATGGCAATAAGCCACACGTCCCTCGGCTTGTATGTTTCACTTAATGACATTTTTAAGCCCCTTAAGAAGATCTACCGAAGAACAAAAACTAAACAAATAAATGTAAAACATATACTACAGTCACTGCCTGCAGTACGGCAGAAGCACTTGTTAAAAGCACAGAAACAGATGCACAGAAACAGACGCAGATTCTGCAGGCGACACTGCTTACGGTTCTGTGACCTCACGGAACAACAGGTACCAAAGTGCCTCAAAAACACATTAAGAAGGCACTACACTACAGATGCGGCCTCCAGGTTCAACTGCAAGCTCCTTAACCTGACGTCAGCGTCTACAGCAGTCACTGCATTAGACCGGAAAGTAAACTTGTCAGACACTCTCTACGAAAATAACCTAGATAAAAGCAGTCACTTTAAAACGAAGTGCATGTACAAGTACAGAAGAGAAGACAGAAGACGTGTGAGAGATGGAAAAATGTCACTGAATCATCGTCATGCTACAGGGATTTAAACTGGAGACGGGACGCGTAAAGGACTGGTGTGGGAAAATGAGCAGTGTCACAGCGGCATCTCCAAGTGCTGAAAGCCACCTACGAGGCGTCCGGACCCACAGGGCAGTCCCAAACCCCCCAGGCCTGCTCCTGGGAAAGGCTGCGGAACCCGCTGCCTCTCACTGAGCCTCCTGCTTCTCACCTCCCTCACACCCCGACACGCAGAGCCTATAAAAGAAGTCAATGTGTAGCTGAAAGGGCTCAAACTCAAGGAAAAAAATGGATGTATCCTTATCTGAAAAGTAAGGCAATTAGAGATCATTAAATTCCTTTCCAGCCCTAAGATTGTACTATTTATTGTGATAACAGCAAAACGCTTGTCACAAACTGTATAAACCTTCAGTTTCCAAAAGTCAGGGATGATGGCCTGAAAGGAGGTGAGGGTGGGGGTGCAAGAAGAACCCTCTGGAGCAGACTGGTTGTCAAGAGCATCTCCGAACCAGCGTGCCCGGCCAGGCCAGAGCTCCACGCAACAGAAGCGGAATTCCTGAGGCTGGGGTTACTTCCCTCCTTCCCCTCCCATTTTGTGAAAAGGGTGTTTATCAACCTGCACGGGGTACTAAGTTTAGAAAACAGTTTTATTAAAACGCTAATTTCTTCCCACAATTTCTCACATAAATTCACAATAAAACGTTAGATAGCTTTATATGCAATGATGTTTATCTCCATTTGACAAAATCAAAAGAAACTTTCAACTGGTAAATGTTCATTTGACTATATTGTAGTCTTAAATTTAATACCAAAAATTACATTATGAGCAACTGAAGCTGTACATAAATAACGAACTTCACTATTTGTTTAATGCATCTGAGCAAAGTGTACTCTTCTGGGCCCACATCAGATCATCAGAGCGAGCAAAACTGGCTGAGCCCTCCTGAGGCTCAGCTTCCTCCTCTGGGGGAAGGCGCAGCACAGCCGTCATGCAGACCGCGTGAAACGGTGCGTGCAGAGCGCCTGCAGTGCCCGAAGTCGCAGCTGCTAGCTGTTATCATCGAGGTAAGGTGGGCCTGTGATAGCACTGAGATTTGTAATGGATGCCAAAAATAAGTATTCCAGGTGTTTCTACTTTATTTCCCCAAATCTCTGAGAATTATTCTTCCAGGGAGGAAAAAAACATGGGGGATTTTTTTTGTCTTTCACCTCAAAATTTTCAAAAGGTCATCAGACAAAACTTTCAAAAGAACCACTAGAAGCCACTTGCTTAACCCTTTCAAGACCATTCTGACCGTCACAGAAAAAAAAACGTTTCACCCTCAGGACGTCAACAAACAGTCATTACCTCCAACACGCAGGCCTGACCTGTCCCAGAGGCACAGACGTGTTCGTGGCATGTCATACATATTCATACAAGTGCTGGTCAGAGCTTTAAAGAGTAGTCACCTGACCAAACATATGAATGGCTAAGAACATCCCAAGTCAGGGGTCACCAGTGAGACCACCGCCGTCACGATGTCATCACCAGGACCGTGTCTGTAGCACCTGGGCTACTGTGACAGTGCCAACAAGCCTCTGAAGCCAGCGTATCAGTCACAGGTCTCAGACTGGAGCGAAGTAGTGCTTGATTATCACCATGTTATATTAAAAATGGCTACTCACTGAAATACATTTTAGAACAAATTCCATAGTTTAGGTCAGCAATTTTCAACTTTTTCATGTCATTCCACACATAAACTACTTACTAAAATTCTGTGGCACACCAAAAAATACATTTTGTGTGATTGGACAAAAATAATAGGTATAATTTTGATTCATTCATACTGGACCAGCTATTTTGTTGGCTGTAGTCATTATCTTATTTAACAATCTAAGGGAAAAGAGGTCAATGTCCCTGACTAAATGTTAGATATTGCATTTTTTTAAAGATTTTATTTATTGTTTGGAGAGAGGGGCAGGGAAAGGGAGAGAAAGGGAGAGAAGCATGGACGTGCGAGAGAAACGTCAACAGGCTGCCTCTCACACGCCCCCAACCAGGGACCTGGCCCGCAACCCAGGCCCGTGCCCTGACTAGGAATCGAACTAGTGACCTTTCGGTTCACAGGCTGATGCTCAACCCACTGAGCCACAAGCCAGGGAGGGTATCGATGTTTTTAAAACTTCTTGTGGCACACCAGTTGAAAATTGCTAGTTCACGCAGATGCTCAGGTCAACAATTATCTACTACACGAGGTAATCTAAATTCCAAATCACTTTTTCCCTTTCTGCTTAAGCCCATTCAGATAGCATAATGTACCCTAAGGCACCTTCCTACAGCAAACAGGTCCTGAAATAGAAATGCTCTCACATGGTGCTACCCTGTTTGAGTGTCCACAGGATCTTCATCTTGTGCCGCCTGTTTTCCTGTGTCATTGAATCATACCATCTACCACAGACTTACCACCTTCCTTTAAGATTTTTTTGGAGGAACCAACATCTCATTCTTTCGGAAATGCTATAGAAAAGGACATTCCAAACCCTGGGTACTGAATTTAAAAATTCTTATAGAAGCCCTGGTTGAATGGCTCAGTTGGTTGGAGCATCACCCTGTACACCAAAAGGTTGTAGGTTCGATCCCCAGTCAGGGCATGTATGGGAGGCAACTGATACATATTTCTCTCTCTCTCCCTCCCTCCCTCTCTCTCTAAGATCAATACATATACCCTAGGGTGACTTTTTAAATTCTTATTAAAAGAACATTAGAATTTAAACAAAATGTGGAAAACTTTGCCTATGAATTTGAACACAAAGGAGAGATTTCTTACAGCATGGCTAATTCATATTAATGAGGGGAAAAGGACAAGTGAGTCAGAAAGCCTTGATCTAAATAGTGATCTGATGAGGACATTGAAGAGTATTTAACTTAAAAGATACTTTTCAACAACAGTCTTTAAAAATCTAGCAATCTGCCTACTAACAGTGGAAAGTATGTCAAACACTAGAGCACCCTTACAGGTATTAGCGTTACCCAAGGCAGACATTAACAGTTACACAGGAAGAGAAATGGCAATAAAAAGATGGACATCCAGAAGTCAGTGGCGTGCTCTCGACAAGCCACAGCAGAGAGCACCGAGAAGGACCGCGGCACGTGAGTTGACCAACCTCCCTGGTCCCGCGCAATGAGCTCACAGAAGTCAGGATGTGCACGGGCTGTATCCTTCGCTGCTTCCACTCTTGGTTTAAGATTTCCGTTCTTTCCACAATTTTCTGACGATTGGAACTAAACATACTCTTTAAAAAAAATGAAGGAGGAGGGAAAAAATTGTTCATTTTTAGAACATTTGTAATAGCTCTACTGTGGGTTAAAATCTAGTAATTTTTCAAAAATATCAGGAACATCCCCCCCAACACAAAGATTTTTAAATGAACTGTGGTTTCCCACATTTAAAGAATACAAAAACACCACACCTTTTTTTCTTGCAAACGGGAGGGGAACAGGGAATTATTTCCATCCTTTGCTGACTTAGTATTTCTTAAAAATTACAATGACTTTAGAAACATAAAACCATGCACAACCCTGCTGTACATGTGGCCCGGAGTCCACACGTGAATGCAGAGGTGTACAAAAAGGCAGCGAATTCCAAGTAGGCTGAAAATCTTTCCCTTATCGCTAACGTGCATGGCACAATTTATGTTGCGACAGATAAGAACCTGAGCTTCCCAGTCTTCACTGATCATAATGTAAATACGGCCTTGGCTGAAAATGTACCATTTCAAATTAAAACTTATCCTTAGGGAGAAAACAGCCATCTTCCATTGTACATGCATTTTCACAAAAGACAAGGGAAGGGATACCTTTACTTCGTCGGCTCGCCGGAACCTCTTGAGCTGCCGCAGCCGCATGTACTCAGATTTCACACGCTTCCGCCAACAAACTGGCCCCTTCTCGGACTTCTTCCCAGTCTGGCCCATGATTATTCTAAAAGCAATGGTTTCATTATCAAAATCACTAATCTAACCAGCTGAATGTGGTCACTTGTGTTTTGATCCCCAACAAACAATAAACAAAAGAGATAATACATAATTTTACTATAGACATTTGCAGAAGGGTGCTCATTTGATCTGTATGGTTAAATCTTTAAAACATTTCATTCGAAGTACTATAAAGTTTTATGTATCACAACTTTTAAAAGATGTATTTACAAAGGTCCCCCGCTCCTAGAGACCAGCCATCTTACAGGAGCATGATCCCATCACAGGAAGCAGGTGTACCGTGTAAACGAGCTGGTTTTCAATCTACGACACCCACACTGCCGAGCGCGAACATGTGGAATGACCCTAGATTTTCATCACTACATCACTGGCAAAATGGAGTGATACAATTAAAAATGACAAATCCAAAAAAGTAAAACTGACATACAGCACTAATAGTAGAAACAGTACAAGATACAATAAATGCAAAAATTAAAGTACTCCCCCTAAACAGTTTGAAACCATGATTCTCACCTTAAACACTGTGATAAAAGTGTGGATTTTGCCTCTTGAGCTACATTTGTTCACATGAGGGGCCCCTCTGCCAGCAACAAAAAAAAGAACGTGGCAAATGCAAAGTCAGGCCCACTGCCTCATCTTCAGTCTCAGGCTCTGGGAACCAGCCTGCTCCATTGTGGGGATAACCTACAGTTCACCAGACGTCTCATTCACATTCGAGTCCCCACTTTGAGTCTAAGTAAGTGCCCTCTTCTGGAACATTTTCTTCTCAAACTATTAAAGCATACCTGTATCTTCAAAAAATTAGAACATTTCTCTGGCAGACAGTGCAGAGGCGCCACAGTCAGGAGTTTTGCTTTAATTCCTCTGAGAGCAATGGAAAGCCACTGAGTGTTTTAAGTAACAGGGGAGGGGAGGATTCTACTTTGGAGGGGCCAGGTGACTGCAAAGCAGGAGGGGGGGTTGAGAAACAGACGCACAAGGTGAGGCCAGGGTAGACTGGACCTCAATACCGTCTCCAGACAAGAGTGGACGTCAGCTCTACCACCACACCAGTGACGAAGAGAGAAGGAAGTCAAGGATTACTCAGGAAAAAACCTGGTGATGATTTAAATGTGGGGGAAGATGACTTTCTGACTTGAATAACTGAGTAAGGTTTCATCTGCCTACCCGCTTAGACAAAACCCTCACACACAAAGAAAATGCCTAAGACCAGATTCAGAGTAAGAACCCAAAGGTCAGGGTAACTAACTCTCAGTAGGAATACTCAACCACCAAACAGTGACAAAGAATGCAAATGGTAGATGATTCAGAGCTGAAAGAGGGGCAAAGAAAGCATGTAGTGAGTGATGATTATGGCCCAAGCGATGACTATCAAAGATGAATGAAACACAGAACTTGCCCCTTGGAGCTGATCTTCTACCCAAAAAAGCCAGAAAAAATTCCAATACATTTATATGAGGGGCAGTACTGGACAGACCAGACTGCAGAGGGAAGGCAGGGAGGAGGACAACGCAGCCTCACCAGCTGAGATGGAGCTCCGAGCCCGAGAAAGAATGAAAGAAACGCTGAGGTATGAGCAGCACACCTGGAGATGGGGCTGTCCAGGCAGAGGCGCGGCCCGCAGACCCCAAATTCCAGGGGCTGAACAAAAGAGAAGAACGAGGAGATTTCAGAATCCAAGATGAAACGGTTAAATGAGGTCACAGAGACAGGAGCTTTCCTGTGAACAGTTAAGAATGTGGCCTTGCCTGGGGGTTGCTGAAGTGGAACAAAGGTAGCAGTCCTTCGAACTCAGAAGACAACTCAACTCAATGACCATGTCTGAGGGAAAGCGGGAAGTCAGGAGGGAAGAAGGCTGTAAAGATGGGGAAGAGGGCAGAAGACACCGAAATTAAAAAGAAATCGCCCCCGGCTGGTGTGGCTCAGTGAACAGAGTGCTGGCCTGTGAGGCAAGAGGTCACTGGTTCTGTTCCCAGTTGGGGCACAAGCCCGGGTAGCGGGACAGGTCCCCAGTATGGGGAGCATGTGGGAGGCAGCCACACACTGATGTTTCTCTCCCTCTCTTTCTCCCTCCTTTCCCCTCTGTCAGAAAATTAAAAAATCTTTAAAAGAAGAAATTGGAGCTTCCCTCAAAAAAAATTTTGTGGCAATTGTTTGCATTCAATAATGCTAGTTAACAGAGGAGCTCAAGTAATACTATGCAAATTATTTTAGACATTTAACACTTGAAAGGCCTAGAAAGTAGAAAGAAAAGGAATCCGATAAAGAGTGATTATCTGTGGCTTCATTAGCTCATAAACTATTTCACATCGATCTGCCGCCTTGACAAATTCTTGGTCCTTGGAGGCGACAGCTGATAAAACCTACAGCTCGGCATGTGGTCCTCACTGACGAGAACACGGGTGCCGTCACGGCTCTTTCCAAGGGCACGCAAGCTCCGTCTGGGTAAAGCGGTCTCGCTAACCAGTGCTGCGTGTTTCCGCACCAGAGCCCTCCTCGTCTAACACTCTGGAGCAACTCATGCTGTCCCCAGCTCGGTTGCGATGCAGTGTGTCACAACAACAGCCTCTGACCAGTTTGACTAAACAAGCAACGGAACATTTCAAAACTGAATCTAGAACCAACCTCTCTTGAAAGAGGGCAAATACAGATAAATTTCCACATTTACAGATATCACAAAGCTCTTCCAAACAAAGTACATGAGTGGAGGTTTTAGTCTATAGGATGGGCCTGTAACTGCACAACTGAGAGGAAATGAAGAAAATCAGAGCAATTCATTTAGGGGAAATACCAAAAATATGATCTAAGAAATATCTCTAGAAGTGGCCAGACTGTTCTTTGGAAGTATGGAATGACCAGGCAGATTTGGGACGAATAAAACGCGAGGCTCCACTTAGAAGACTGTTGTACATAGAACAAACTCTCTCCCACTACCGTAGCACTTAGAACATTAAAATCACATTTTTCACTCCACTTCACCCCCACATGATTCTTTAGTAGCGAGATCCATTTTTACTCGTTTATGAAATCCCAGGGCCTGGCCGTGTGCTTGGCAGAAAGTAGGTTTTAAAGCAAACAAATAAACAGGTTTCTTAGCGTGCACCAATCATGAGGAGCTCCTAAAGTCCACCCATGTCGCGGGTGTGACAAGGAAGGGTGGCTCCCATGCCTGAGCATGGAAGATGGTCAGCTGTGCCCTGTTACCAGGCCCCTGGAGAGATGAGTCCCAGGGGCAACAGAACCCCATGGTCCCGCTGCCCTACCAATCACGAATCCTGAGTACAAATCTGGGGCTCCTTGAATTTCTTTCTAAGACAGCTGACTGCCTCACAACCACCCCATTCAAACAACAGGGACAGCGCCACCTCCCTCAAAGCTGGTGGCCTGCAGACTGCCCAGCTGCAAACCTGTTAGGTCGTCCGCCTTCAGACGCAGGCTCCCCTCAGACTCCAGACAGGTTTCTGATTCCGTTTTCCATTACACCACAGCCAAGTATCGACATATAGCTCTGAATATGCATGTATTAGCAAAAAGAAACCTTTATTAACATGACTTACCACTAAGTGGAAGGGAATTTGTGAATACACCCAATTTTCAAACTTCTCAATCACGAGGTTTTGTTTCATAAGTGAAATAAATAGCACTAGTATGGTTTTTATCCAGGACATGAAAACACCTTCTCTTATTCAAAACAGATTATGGTACAGCCCGAGTCACTGAAACAAGATTCAGTACAGTGAAACCAAAACAACAGTTATGGTTTATTTCAAAGGGCAAACCAGATTATACCAGGTGACCATCAAAACCTTAATATAATGAAGTAAAGCCTTATGGAATTACAAAATAAATAAAATTAAGAAAAATCATATAGCCCAGCCCATGTGGCTCAGTTGGTTGGAGCATCATCCCGTGCACTGAAGGGTCGTGGATTCAATTCCCAGTCAAGGCACATACATACCTAGGTCGCGGGTTCAATCCCCAGTTGGGGCGTGTGTAGGAGGCAACCAACCAATGTTTCTCTCACATCAATGTTTCTCTCTCTCTCTTCCTTTCTCTCTGGAATCAATAAAAAACTTTTTTTAAGTTAAGTTTATTTAAAAAAAAAAAAGCCCTGGCTGGTGTGGCTCAGTGGCTCTTTAAAAAAAAAAAAAAGAAAGAAAAGGCAAACTTATACAGTCTAGAGTCTATGTTATTTATCAAACCAACTCAGACACCCTGAACACCACATCCTTGTAACCTAGCTCTGCCCCACTAGAGCAGATATGGGTGGTTCTGCCACTCTCTGGGGACTTCCCACCGCCCCCTCTGAGGACCACCACTGCCGCGGGAGGAAGCCTGGGGTCCCAGCCTGGCCAAGGCCCACTGCTCCCTGCAGTCACCAGTACCATGCTGTACACACAACCAGAAGTGGTCCAGCCACAGTGGGAATCTCAGAAGGGTCCCTGGAACATGAAGGCAAGAATGCTCACTTTTCCACTTAGATGTAAACCTGGAAACATGATGCCTGAGGATGGCTAGAAGCCAACCAGCAACCACAGAGTTAGAGCCAGCAAAGACAGAGTCAACGACAGAAAAAGAAAACACCCAAGAAATGGACTCTCATCCCGTCTCTCATTCCTGAAGCAGGCATGGCTTTGCTAAACCAACTCCAGAACTAGTCAGTCAGGTGAGCCAAGTAATTGCCCCTTTTTTGCTGAAACCAGTTTGGATGAGGTGCTCTGCCACTTGAAACACAGAAGGGGTCTGAGATAGCGTTTAGTACTGAGATTATATATACAATAAAGCCTGAAATGACAGAAGGTGGGTTCTCATCGTCAATGGTATCATGAGAAGCAGCAGTTACACATGAGGGCGGCTCCGCTCCCCAACAGGTAAAGAGCTTCCTCCACCCTCCCAAGTATCTACAGCCCCGGTGATGCGGCCAGACACACCTTGCTACCTCTTGGGTGACAGAGCCGCACAGCCCCCAAATCAGCAATCTTCTCTGTCAGGTCCAGCCCTGGCCCACTTGTGAGGGCCTTCACCTAAGATGACATTCCTGCCCCTCTTTAGTAAGTTGCCAATGACTGAGGGTTTGTTTTTTTTTAAAGTTTCCTGGGCATTTTTCAGGGCCTTGATGCCTTTCTTTAAAGGTTCTTCATTCCTACAGGATCTGCCAAACCAAGGCATTAGCCATCTCCTTAGTCTTGCTGAGTCCTGCTCCTACTTATCGGAAGAAAACCAAGCAATAAATTACATGTACTCCTTATCCTTCCCAAATAAATTAACAGCATTCACTCCAACTCTTAACTGAATACCACACTAAGTAAGGTCAAATCCAAACCCAACAAATTTTAAGTATACAATTGCAATATGCTTGATGTCCTTTTCTGACTAAAATGTCTTTTTACTTCACAACAACACTGTCCTAAAATTGCCTATTTTGAAAAATCACCAGTCTTCAATAGTGCTTTTATGTTTAAAATTCTTTGAGAACATCTGTTAGTCTCATTTAACAATTTCATTTATTTTTTAAGTAAAAATCCATTTGTTTTAATAAACTCTAAAGTAATTTAATAGTAAATAGATTTTGTAAGTAAAGATATAGAGAACAACATAAACAAAACCTAGACAGATGTAGAGATGTAACTTTTGGTGAGAGATAAAAATCAGTTACTTAGGAAAAGTAGATCTTATGCGCGAAGGAAAATATGCAACACCCACAGCCCACGAAAAGGAAGACTGGGAGTGAGCGAGGACTCTGAGAGGCACCCTGCACTCAGGACTCAACACAACCGCAGACCTCAGTTCCCAGGGCCTACAAGTGCTAGGCCTGCGAGTGCTACGAGGATTCCAGGGCCGGGCATGGTTCTGGCTCGGACAGGGAAGAGAACCACCATGATTAGTGACGGCTGTTAGGAACACGGGGCAGAGAACGTGGGAGACAGCACTCCCCGTTCCAAACTCAGTTCAACAATAAACCAGCAAGTCAACAGTAAATTCTGAGTCCCTTTAAATTCTAAATCATATCCAGTCTTAAAAGACAAGAGCACAGACAGACTCCAAACCCAGCCTTTCTGGGTTCAGACCCCAGGTCTCCCACATACCAGCTGTTCATGAACTTGGCCAAGTTACTAAACATCTTTGTTTCTCTCTCCCCTCATGAAAGGGAGGTTAACACAAGAGTATCTGACTCACAGAGATGTTATGAGAAGCAAATTTACGTAAGATGCACAGGACAGTACCATAATATTGGCTATGAACTATACAAATAGCAGAAAGAATAAGATAGGAATTACAAGATTCACATAAAAAAGTTAAGTTAGAAACAATCTAGTATGAAAAGTCATTTTTAAAACTGTAGACTGTATGCAAATACAAACAAAGACGGATGTCAATGGACCTCAGAAAGGCCTGGACAGAAAGGCAAGTAGACTTCACAATAAATGTAACCAACCACATTAGAACTTCATGAGGTAGCCTCATGGAACAGGGTGGGGAAAGGAGCCTCCCCTAGGCAACTTCAAAAATCTGCATTTTGACTGGACAGAGGAAAACTAAACATAAAAAAGAGCCCTGGCTGGTGTGGCTCAGTGGGATGAGCACCAGCCTGCAAACTGAAAGGTCGCTGGTTCGATCCCCAGTCAGGGCACACAACTGCGTTACGCAGTTGGGGGCATGTGAGAGGCAAGCACTCAATGTATCTCACATGTTTCTCTCCCTCTTTCTCACTCCCATTCCCTCTCTCTGAAAGCAAATAAATGTATTTTTAAAAAAAAGATAAAAAAGAACTGGGCATAACTTGGACTGGACACTGTTCTCTAGCTGTTAAATTTCTCGCAGGGGTTCCAATTACAAATAAGCAAGAGTGGAGATGGACTAGAGTCAGAGATACAGGTATGAACTCATTTGTAAGACACATGCACACAGGTTCAGAAACATGGACATGCACACACACATGGCTCAGCAGACTCACGCTTCCTTCCAAGCTCCGTTCACAGAGGGCCTAGAGCAGGAACGCTAGGGGAACACACCCAGCACCCGTGTCTTTTGTTCTCAATACCACTCTCCAGTACAAGGAAGCAGAGCAGTAAAGAAATGGCTGGTTCTACGGCTAGGACAGAGCAAAAACAAAAGCCTGTAGCAGAAGTAAGGAACTACTCAAAAGAGGAAGGCAGGGGACGTATCACAGACAAGGACCACATACTGAGGGAACAACTCCCCATGGCCAAAGCTTGAATAATCTGAACAGCAAAATAAATCACAATGGTGTCACATTAAAACCGAATTAACAAACTTAAGTATATGTGAGTCTGTGACGTAACAGGTGATCGAGTAACTAGTCAATGGAGAAGAGACGAACCTCGCTCACGGGAACTCCAACGCCTCGGTGTGTGTGGGCACCCCTGCCCTGGCAAGCAGCACACTGTTCCCTTCCCCAGGCGCGCAGACGAGGTGAGGCGCAGTGAGCCACTCCAAGAGCGGAGTCTGGGGAGGGAACAGCAAACAGTGCCACAGGGGGGAAACCCAGAGGACGCCACTGCCAAGTGGTCAAGGTTAAAGCGTCATGATAAGGACTGTCACTGTCATGTGGCCCCGATAAACCTCGTAAGCCATAACCTCAGTCTAACCGCACTAAAACCACCAGCCCAGCCCAAACTGAAGGGCATTTCTACAAAACATCTGACCAGTACTGCTCAAAACTATCAAGGTCACCACAAGGAAAGACAAACTGTCACAGATAGGAAGAGACTAAGGAAACAATGAAATGTGATGTGGTGTCTTGGACTGGATCTTAAAACAGAAAAGAAAAAATAAACTGGTAAAATCCAAATGAAATCTCTAGTTTAGTTAACAGTAACATACTGACATTGGTTTCTTAATTTTGACAACTGTATCATGATTATAGAAAACTAAAATTATTCAAAAATAGTTTTTCAAAGAGAATCAAGTTACACAACAACCATTACATAAAGACATCCTTTACTAAATGACAACCACCTTTCAGAATAATGAACAGAACGGAAATATATTTGAGAAAGTTAAAAAGCTTTACAGAATGTTAAATAGAAGGGAAAACAGCGCAGACGATCAGAATGACTTGAAAACAGGAGGGCAGAAGCGCCCCGGCTGGGGGACAGCAGAGAGCACTTACACGGGAAAGCGCGTCTGAACTGGCATCTGAGTAGAGAGGGGTGTTAATCTCCAGTCAGTCACCCGATCAGTATTTGCTGAACATCTACTACATGGTAGGCACTAGGAGAGAAACTGAAGACTTAGCGATCAATACAACAACCAAAATTCTGTGACCTCGTAGAACTTAAGATCTGCTTGACAGGAAACAATCAAACTAAAAAACATTTCGTATGTACGATGGTGCTGAATGCTAGGGAACGCCAGGTAAGTGAGGCGAGGCAAGTGCGGGAAGGCTGGCGACCAGGAAGCTGTGCTGGGGCACTCAGCACGCGGCGTGCGCCACAAAGCCAGGATGGACACCGAGATCCCGCCAACGGGCACTTCGGTCCCATCAACCGGCAGCAATTTCTTAACAGCAAACCCCAAGGTGAAGTATGCAATAAAAATCTTCTGGTAAAGATTCCAAAAATAATTGGATTATCTGATACAGACTTCAATAACTGCACAAGGCTGCAGTGATCAGCGCTTTACAGAATATTCATCTGCCATTAAAACTTGCATTCAGGGATTGCTAGGTGTCAACTGTTCCGGTTAACTACTGGGTTGCCCAAAAAGTATATGTTTTTTTTCCATAAACTAAAGGACACATTTTTCACTTTCACCAAACTTTATTGACTTGGATACTTTGAGTATGTCGGCTATATCCCACATTGGCTTCTAGTGGGGAGAGACCAGGGGTGCAGCTAAACATCTTCCAATGCATAAGCCAGTCCCACAGCAGAGCTATCTGACCAAAACGTCAGTAGTGCCAAGGAACTTTGCAAACCACTTCTGACACATTGAGTCAGTCACAGCACCTTCTCCATACACTGCACAAATCTTTTATTGTGTTTCAGCTGTGTTTTTACCTTTCTTGAAATAATACAACATAATACACCAAAAATGTCACTTATTTTCTTCCATCTTCAATATTAAAATGGCTGCACAAAAATTCAACAATTTTGATTTTTTTAATGCATGCTGGTATGACAGCTGTCATAATACACTCTAACAAAACTGTTTTGAATGAAGTTCAAGACAACTAAGCACTACTAAAACCACTGTGCAGAAAAAACTAAATGAACTTTTTGGCCAGCCCAATACTACTACATCTGATTATCCCGAACAAATAAAGACTAAAAGTTAACATGATTCTATAAAATACATTTATGCTAACAACCATTCGGTGTTAGTACTGTTAAACCAAGTTAAAGAAATATAATAAAACTGGTCCTGAGGCTGCCATGTGATTCTGTAAATTCTAACTGTCAACTACTCCCTTTTCACAACAGCGTCATTACACAGGTGTTGCTGATTTGATTGTGTTTAATCTGTAATACTGCTTTGGTTTTACCATAAGGAGTTTATACCTGTACATTTTTAGGGAACATATTTAAAAAAATAAAGTCAAGTCAACCCTGAGGTTCCATTGAACACTCAAGTTGAAAAACCCATGTTATAAAAAACTGAAGTACTAAAATAATTCAGGAATAAAGTGATAAGTGTTCCGATTGGGTTGATGGCACAATGGAGAAAAGGGATGGCAAGGATAACCTAAAATTAAAATGCGAGATGGCCCTGGCCAGGTAGTTCAGTTGGTTGGGGCCTTGTCTAGATGCACCAAGATTATGGGTTCGATCCCAGTCAAGGCACATGCTGGAATCAATCAATGAATTCATGAATGGGTGAGCGACAGATCGATGTTTCTGTTTCTCTCTCTCTGTCTCTTTCCCCACCCCTTCCCCCTCTCTAAAATTAAAAAAAAAAAAAAAAATTTAAGCCAGATGTACTCATACAAGAGACAAAAAAACTTTTTTTGATGACAAGAAATTTGAAACTAACGTTCCAGATTGAAATGCTACTCATCTGCAGTCACCGGCACAAATGGAATGGGTAGAGTTCAAACACCATCCACCATTCTTGAGCATTTTGGTCTCAGGACTCCTTTAGTTTAGATGGGCTCCATCCATCAATATTTGGCATATTAGAAATTAAAAGCGAAAAAATTCTTAAAACATTTAACTCATTTAAAAATAACGCCAGCCAATTATGTTAATATAAATAACAGATTTTTAAAATTATTTTCCTTCTTAAAAATATCAGTGAGTGACACTGTTCTACATTTCTGACAATTTCTTCAATATCTGTCTTAACGGAAGACAGCTGGATTCTCGCCTATCTGCTTCAGCGTTCAATCTGCTCCAATATGTTGCTCTGGTTAAAGAACATGACAAAAACCTATTCTCAAACAGATAGTTAGCAAAAACGGGAAGAATATTTGACAGCCTTTTGGGGTAACTGTGGATTTACCGCAGGCTTTGATATTACACCAAAACTGTTCTACGAAAAAGTGGCTAGTTGACCTTGCAAGTGGATCTCATGGGTGCTTCTCCAAGACAACTACTTTTCTATAAACAAAGGTAGCTTCTTAAAAGACCAGCTGCATTTGAAACTGTATCAAGTAAACTTTTCCTACTCTGCTACATTCAAGTTCCTTGGCTTATTAACTTTAAATGGATCTTCAACCCATGCATGATTCTATATCATTCCTCATTTGAAAAATACTGGCGCACTGAATCATGTAGATTTTCCTGAAGCAGACATATTTCAAAACACTGTATTTATTAAACCTACTGATCTCTTCATAAGTCTTTAAGTATTTATTGGGAAGCTGTCCAGCTCACAGTGACAGATACAAGTTTTCCAAAAATTCTAAGTTTTGCTTGAATGCTTAAATGTTATCAGCAAGACAAAGGTCACTTGTTTCCCTTGCAGTGACAGGTGCACTTTGTCAAAAACTGTTTTCCAAATACCCAAGCCTGAATAATCATAGTTCATCTGCCTGCCCCTCTTAAGTAAAAATGGTGTTCTCCAAGGAAAAGACAGCTAGTGTAACTGGCCACTTAATCGCCTAAGTGCTTTTGCTAGAGAATCGTCATACTTTGGGGTATGAAGTAGAAGCGCCTTATGTATATTTCCATCTTGTTGCACAGAATGTTAAAAATATGTGCACTCAGGATTGTGCTAATAAAATCAATAATTTTTATCACTTTATCAAGGACAAACTCTAGTAAAAATCTCTCTTTTTTTTATTCCAAGTGCTAAGGTGCCAACTGGTTTTACGCACCATTCCTTTCTTATTTGTGCATATGTCAATACAGTAAAAAACAAAATTAAGACAAATAATATCTTAGTATTATTTAAAAAATAGGTCTGATATCACAGACCCGCCCCCCTGAGGTCCACAGACCACACGTTAAGTCCAGCTGCCGTAAGTTTATCCAGAACCATACCAATCAAAAATCACAATACTCTGCACTTTTTCCAGTTGCCTTAGTGGAAAGCCTACAACAGGCAAAATAGTAAAATTACATATTTTTAAGACAAGAATGAAAGTCTAGAAACCACCAATCTTGCAACTAAAAAAAATTAAAAAGAAAACAAAAGTCTATGTGAAGAATATTCAATGAGGGATACTTCGCTATAACTGTCAAGCTACAGGATCCAAACGATACTCTGCCACACATGCCTGCCAAACAAGAGACCAATGTCTAACAAAACTTGTCTCACACACCCTGCTTGTTCCTCCCATCCGTCCACTCTTCGCCACTGTCAGATCTCACCAACAGTCCCAGCCACTCCTCTGACTCTCTGCTGCCTAAACCCGCCCCATCATATCAGCCAGCTCCCCACAGACTTACAACTCACCCTGTCCCCACGAAGGAAAACTGCAATCTTGTTCCAGGGACCCTTCGCTTCCTGGAATGCCTGCTTTTATTTAAAAAGAAGAAAAAGGACAAAAAATGCACAAGCTCACAAGCACTGGACCCAAACACTCCCAATGACTTGCAAAATGCTAGAAGAAACTTCCGAAACTTCAGTTTGAAGGATTAAGAAAGCCAGGAGCAGAGGTAACATCAACCAGTCAGTAAGAATTTACAGAGCATTCAAAAAATGCCAAATCCTCTGAGAGACACACTGTGAAAGACACAACAGGCGACTTAAGTAACTAAACTTTAGTGGGTCACTTGTACATGTGACTACAGAGGAGAAAGTATTATGAACAGCATTTGTTTTCATGGAGTATTTAGGAAACAGATGCGGCCGTGATTAGTAAAAAGGAAAAAAAAAGAGATCATATTTTAGCCCTGGTTTAAGTACTGCTAAAAAAAGCACAATAATGTTAAAAGGCACAGGAACATTACAAAAATGTGGCAATCTTAGCTGAATGATAGACATTAACTCCACTGTTACAGCAACAGTGAGTAGATTGCATTAAGGTATTTTCCACAAAAATAAGATCTCTCTCCTCTTTCCAGCAGAAGAGTAAACTAAACTCACAAGTTCACTAGAGTCTACCAACCAGCACTCCTGTGTTTATTGCAAAGTTATCAGTTTTACAAAAACAAGGTCAAGAAAAGAAATGGCCATATAAATTTACGCCAACTGGAGAAGTGATTGATCACAAATCTTTTAAAGAATCTGCTTGAAGAATATATAAAATAGGTTAACTAAATTGACATATAGAGGTTAAAGTTTTCTTTGAAAACTAGCTAATCTATTTAATAAGCTAAATCCTCTCATTTTGTTAGAAACGTGCTCAGTTTACTGAGACACTGCTGGAAGAGAAATAGAACAAACAATTATGAACCAGAAGAAACTAAAACTGTGATCTATAACTCATTACAATTCAAAGATGAGCCATGAGATGCATATTATTTCCTTAGCACTCCACTTGACCCAAGTAAACGTAATGAAAAGGTAGGTAAAAGTCCAATGACAGATATTCTTCCTCCTAGGAAGTCTATTTTAAATCTGAGACCTCAAGTAAACCAACATCTAACACAAATTTAACAACATACATAGAACAAAATTTTAAGAGAGTCTCAGTTCAAGTAAAAACAAGGCATCTGTCCGCTACTCCAGCCAATAAGTATAGTATGTGAGCATGAGCTGGGCAACAGTTCCTACAACCTGCTCTGCGTGTATTTCACTGCATTTAGCGACTCAGCAATTCTAGTGCTAAAAGATAAGCATTTTTCATACATCCTTGGCCCAAGCGCAAACCAACAACTCTGTTCAACTGAACAGTGGTCTGTCCTCATACTGATAGAGTAGGCAGGTAGGCAGACATGACCAGAGCAGGAAAGATAGGCCAGGTACAAAATGTCACCAACGGAAAGTCCCAGGTGCCTTGGCAATGGGCAAAACTAGAGAAAACTATTATAGGCTAGGACTTGCCCCCAGGATGACCTTTCCTCCCCTAGCATGTCATTAGTCATGAGGTTTAGACCACCATAGAGGACAAACAAGGGGGCAGAGAATAGCCCCGTACAACTCCCAGGCAATGACAGGAGGCCAACATGGACAGCACCGACTCTGAGAGGTCAGCTTCAAGAAGTAGTTAGCCCCTCCCAGCTACAAGGAGTCCTTGCCAACATCCCAGGGTTGCTCTTACATCACTGCTAACTTCTGGTGCTGTAACTCGGCTGTCTCTGTTGTCTTTCTGGGTGGGCAGTCTTCTAAAGCATGCCTGCACCTTCCTAGACTCTAGGGGTCCCCGTGAGACTTGTACCAGACAGAGCAGCAGTGGGTTGCAGCAGCTCATCCCGGGCTAGCCCCTGAGCCTGTCTGTGCCGACTCTTCCCTTGCTCCTGTAACTTATTTCTGAGTCGACACCGTAGAGCATGGCTCACTCCTGCCTCTTTGTGCGCTCAATCTCCTTCTTCAGGACCTACAACCAGGGAAGCCATGAACAGCTGGTGTTCGTTAGTTGCTTTCTGAGTCTGAACAAAACCTTTTTTTTTAAGATTTAATTTATCTATATTTAGAGGGGAAGGGAAGGAGAGAGGGAGAGAAATATCAATGTATGGTTGCCTCTCATGCGTCCCCTGCTGGGAACTGGCCTGAAACCCAGGCATGTGCCCTGACTGGGAATCGAACCGCAATCTTTTGGTTCGCAGGCCCACGCTCAATCCACTGAACTACACCAGCCAGGGCTGAACAAAACCTTTTGCCAGACAAATGAGAGCCTGAATTCGTTGTGCTCCGAAAATCAGGGACACTTCCTCCGTCCAGCTCAAATTCCGGGTATTCTTAGGTGACTGAGAACCTATGTGGAGGTGTGTCAGAGGGCATCCCTCACCAGGAGCAGAAGCCCCCAGGGAATCCCAACACAACTCTAATTAGATAATTGACTTGTCTGGGGACTCGCACACAACGGCTGGTTACCTAGCGTGAGCCTTCTCGGCTGTATTAGATAGCCAGAGAGAGAAACTGAGGCATGTAAGAGGGTTGAAGCTACTCAGGAGGTGACGGCCCCAAGAAACCCAACCCACAAGCAGCACACTCAACCCGCTACACAACATCCCTAGAAATTTGTTCAAACTCCAGGCCTCAAAGTGAGACACCATGCCTGCAAGGCCAACAACTCGGGCCTGCTCCCTGGCTCCGTCCCTCTTCCCACATCTTTACCGATCCTTCTTTCGCACACAACCCAGGCTCTCTACCTCTGAGCTCAAGATACACACCCACCCCTTTCTCTTTGTGCACATCCAGGATTCCTCCAACAACAGGAGCTCTTGGATCCTCCCTGTCCTATCTGTTCCCGGGGTCCTACTGTCACAGGTGGGCACACGTAACCAGGTTCTGTGTAATTGGGATAAAGAATTGAACCAAACACCCAGAGTTTATAGCAGAGAACATGGGAGCAGGCCAACTCCAAGCAGAGACTGACCTCATGGGCTGGAGGGACTCTCTTCTTATAAGGCGGATCCTTCCTGGATAGTTTTGGCAGGCTTTTACTGTGCATGTACAAGTAGTTGTATTACTTTAAAGCTACTGCACATGTGGTCTCCCATGACTTTCCCTGATTGGCTGCCAGGGAAAGGGGTCCCACAACGTTACCTAGTTGACAACCACTTCTCCTGGGGTCCCCCTGTACTAAGTTCACCTTTCCGTTTGCCAGAGAAT
>PVKM010009123.1:0-37545 GCA_004027735.1 Carollia perspicillata | reverse complement strand
GCATTTATAATGTTATGACTCTTCTCTTAAAATGATTAGAGTGTGAGATATCTCAATGATAAGCATTCTCTGGCTACATTTGACAAAACTGAAGAACAAAACTGAAGATGTTCCTCAAGGTTTCAGATCACATCTGAGAAGACAGCAGATTTGAAGACTCTGGCTTCTTACATCCCTCCCCAGTGGACAGCCATACCATAGTTTACTCATCCTTTAAATCTGAGGCTCTCCTATAAGCTTCATAGCACCAAGATTTGTCCCACCAGCAGTATGAAAAAAAGCACCAACTTGGACTTTTTCTTCAAGGAATTTTCTTCTCCTGCTTGACTCGTACCTCTTTAGTCTCTGGGAGGATCACTAGCTATTTCAGAATGAAGGGCACACAAGTGAGCATTGAGCAGGGAATGAGGTCATCTGGAAGGTCAGAAAGACAGGTGAGAGCTGTCAAGAAAAGGGTTCCCATATTGGTTTCTGCCAATGAATTAGAACCACAACCTCCTCCAAGAAAGGCTCCTCCTGCTGGTCATCAGTTGGCCTTCATGAGACTAAGCCCCCCAAACTAGGTGGCTAGGGTTTCCTTCACCTGGTGAACCTCAAACCTTTCCCTTCCAAGGGGCTGAAGCTCCATTCAGCATTCTGATACAGCATTCTACTATGTAGATAACAGGCCCTATTCTGGGCCAATCCTGTGGACGAATAAGACATGGTTCCTGGTTCAGAGTAAAGAAGAAACGCGTGCAGCTAACCAGACTGAAAGGGACATTGTTACCATTCAACCACATGGGGTTTTGCCACCCGCCACCCATAAACTCCAGAGGCAGGGCTTTGGTGAAAAAGAAAAGGAGTCTTTTATTCAAAGTCTATACAGTTTTAAAAGAATAACAAGCTTCTGCCTCAAGGCCCATTCCCTTTAAATCACCCAAAGGCAAATAACCTTCCACCCCTTGCCAGCTCAGTTCAAGGATGCACCTGGAATTCCTTCTCTCATTTAAAAATACTGTCCTTTGGAAAATACAGGGGGCTCAGCTGGGTTCCAGTCACAGTTTGGCTCCAAGAGTCTTTTGAAGTCTGCATGCCAGTGTCCTTCTTGCAGCACTCTGCCTTTCCTCTGGCCAGTGCCTGCTGGCCCATTGCTTGTGTCCCATCTCTCCAGCCATCAGCTGGCCAGGCAGGGCCACATAGGGCAGTGCCAGTCACTGTCATTGCTGTGACTTTTCACACAGGAAGGGCGTGGGGCTTTTCAGACTATGCAGTCTCCAGGGCCTGCCACCCTGGGAACACTCTGGCCCTCCGCTGATCCCCGACCAGACTACCAAAAGGAAGGAAAGAAGGCAAGCTTCTATGCCCTCTCCACTTTGAGTCTTTTGCCCCAAAATCCCATGTGAGGTAAAAGTGCCCAAATTCCCAGTGAATCTTGCTTGGCAACCACCATGCATGTCAGCCTACATGGCGTCTCTTCCCCTCTTCCACTACCATGATCCAGAAGTGGGTAGAAGGGTTTTCTAGCCACATGCAGGGGTTCAGTGTCTCTGCCCCGGGTGGGGCGTGGTCATACTCACCTCCAGGATAAATGTTTGTTGTGACCTTTTCAGCCCGCACAGGCTCTGTGCAAATTGTCAAGAGCCTCATTAGTTGTTTACCCTTCCAGTCTTGTGATTTCAGTTACGATTTCAATCCACCACTTTCATTGCTTCCTGACCCCTCTCCAGGCGTCCCTCCCCTCTACCCAGAGATCCGGCCAGACCTCTCTGTTACAACATGAGCTGACATGAAAAGAGGTCCAGGTGACTTGCTGTAAGGGTTGGGGGAAGAAGGACTAATCAGTCAAAAATACAAAGATACTTACTTGTATAATACTCTGTAACCAACCTTTTCCTTTCCACTGTTTAGCATCTCCACCCAACCAGGTCTACCCCGTTATTCCTTAAACTAGCCATACCCAGCTGAGCTCAAATCAAGCTCTAAGTAGGTCCTTGCCCTGGGACCTTTCTCATACCTGGAAACTTGAGAAGTAGGGGTGAGAACAGTATCAGCAGCCAGTGGGTTATGAGTTCATAAACAGGTCTTAGGGCAGCCCTGGCCTACAGCAAGCACTTCAGGAATCCTGGTCACCTCAACTTGGTACTTTCATATAAACAGTTATTAAAAAGTAGTGAGAAGCACTTGGGTGAACTAGGAAGAACTCTCCGAAAGCAAGGGTGGTTAAACCCCATCACCACAGGGCCAGGGAGGTGCTACGAGGACTTTATCAGAGGGTTTTAATGCTGCTTAAATGTTTGAGGTGGCTTGGGTGGAGTCTGGCCTGAGCAGGGGGTTGCTGCATTTTTATCTCAGCTGGGCAGATGTGAAGGCTGCAGGGAGGCCACAGAACTGAGTGGGAGTGTGAGAAGCCAATGAAGATGTGTTTGCTTTTTCTATTTTTCTGGGCTGGGGTTTCCTCCTGCTGGCACTGGTCCTTCCTGGAGCTTATTAGTTGTTGTTGTTTTTAATTTTATTTATTTATTTTTAGAGAGGGAAAGGGAGGGAGAGAAACATCAACCTGGCCCACAACCCAGGCACATACTCCAGATTGGGAATTGAACCAAACCACCCTTTGGTTCACAGGCCATTGCTCAATCCCCTGAGCCACACCAGCCAGGGCTCCAGCTTGTTAGTTTTAACTGGAACAATTTCATTTGAACTCAGCTTGAATTAGCATCACCATGGTGATGGATTAGAGTTTTCACAAGTTAACCTGGTCTTCACCCAAGAACAATTAGTTCCAAGGAGAAAGAGCAGAAGGACAAGGAAGAAATGGGGAGAAAAAAAGGGTGAGGACAGTGGGAGAAAACAGAGAGGAAGGGAAAGGGGAGAAAGAAGAGGAAAAAAGAGCAGAAAAGTAATGGAGTAGGGGAGGAGAAGGGTCCTGCAAAAGATGAGAAGGGGAGACAGAAAAGGAGGCAGAGGCTGGCAGATGTGGAGGGAGGAAGAAGGAAGCTAGGACATGAAGGTGAGGCATTTTGACCCACCAAGTTAGCTAACACATCAGATATCCAGGGACACTACCTTTATTTACCTTCCCAGCTCTTCCCATGGCCCCACCTACCAGAGAAGCAGAGAAGCAAGGGAACTAAGCCCCAGACCTCCCACATGTAGCTTGGGAGAAAACTTGCACTGTTAGTACTTTCTCAGGAAAGACCCAGTAACCCAATCCCAGAAGCAGTCACCCATAGGCACCAAGTCCACATTCAGACCCTTCCTCCTGCAGGGACCAGGCTGATAAGAGATGAAAACAAAGGCTTGGAGTCTGAGAACTAGGAATCCCCTACCTTCTCTCCCTGTGATCTTGGGCAAATCACTGACCTCTGCAAAAATAGCAGTGGGAGGGAGGGTGAAGTGAAAGAGATGCCTTGACACTGACTACCAGTGGTTACTGTGGGGTCACTGCTTGCCTGTTTTTTAGCTGTCTCACTTATCTGGGAATGTCAAGCTATGTCAGTGACTAGGTGGTCATCACTGAGGTCCCAAATACTAGCCTAGCACAGTGCCTGACACACAATAGGCAGGCAATAAGTATTTTTCAAATAAACTAACAAATGGATTAGCCATTTTTTTAATGAGTGGTAAGAGTAGGAAAAGGGAAATAGCAAACCAGAATCCTCCAGAATTTGATGGACTCAAGGATCTCTCTTTCCTGAAGACTATCCCCACCACATCCAGGAAGCCTTCAGGGACTACTTGTCACTCCTCCCACCACCTCCTCAGACTCTCCCCTTCCCCACCAGGGCCCCTGCTATCATCTCTATCATCAGGCAGTGTAACCACTGATTCAACAGTTTTCCCAGCTAGGTCAGCCTCTAGGAAAACAGGGATTATGTTTTTTTCTCTAAGCTCCTTGCATGCTCCAAGCACTTAGAGCATTTAGAGTTGATGCTCTAAAACTTTTGCAAATGCATGAACCTGAGTATTGTGGAATATGTGGACCATCATTCCACTGTGTCCATTGCCGAGCCAAGTGTCGAGGTTTCAGGGACCAGTAAAGGCAGTCCCTGTGGGAAACAAAAAAGAGGCAATGCCAACTAAACAACAGATGCCATAAGAGAACCGGGTAACAGGGGCAGAAACAGGTGGGCTTCCAAGGACCTTTGTTCATGGCTGCTCTATGAATTACTGAGTAGAGAGGTGTTTCCTAGACCCTTAGAGAACAGAGTATTTGAAGAAAGAGAAAATCAGCTATTCTCAGAGGGAGCCAGATGATGGTTCACAGGCAAGAGGGAGGTGGTATGTTCTATCAAAAGTTATGTGGAACTTTTTTAATGACCTTGACGGAAGAACCCAGGCTAGAATATATGTATTGTCTCAGGACCAAAAGTAGCCTCTAGGCATGCTCACCTGTTCATGTGTTTGTGATTTCTGTCTGTGTTCCCTGGGCTACATCAAGCCTCACCTAGCAGCATAATGAGTGATGCACACCATGAGTGAGCTCTGAGGGTTCAGCACTGGCCCACCACCTCTTAGCTGGCTGATGCATTAACAAGTTGCCTGGCTTCTCAATATCTCTGTAAAGTGGGGAAAATGACGCAGCCTTATTTGGCCTTTATGAGAAGTAGATCAGGCACTGCCTGTGAAGGACTCACCACAGTACCTAACATGCCCACTGAGAGCTCAGTCAGCATTGACTAACACCACCTGGCATCTCTTTTGAGTCTTGTTTTTCATACATAAAAATGGAAGTCAAATACTTTCTCAGCACATTCATTTCATCTATTCCTCTGCTGCCAAACAAACAAATAGGCATTCTCTCTCTTTGGAAGATCTCTATCTAGGTGACATTATTAGAGTTGACCCTTGAACAACACATGTTTGACTGTGGAGGTCCACTTATACACAGATTTTTTAAAATAAATACTGTAAGCGTATTTTCTCTTCCTTATGACTTTCTTAGTAACATTTTCTTTTCTATAGCTTACTTTTGTCATAATGCAATATATAATACATATAAACATACAAAATATGAGTTAATTGACTGTTTATGTTTTCAGTCAGGTTTCTGGTCAATAGTGGGCTATTAGTAGTTAAGTTTTGGGGGAGTCAAAAGAGCAATGTGGATTTTCAATCGCATAGGGTTCAGCACCGTAAATCCCCACATCGTTCAAGAGTCAGCTGTATGTCATCTGCCCTAAGAATCCCTCTTTTCTCTCTCCCCATTTCTCACCCCAGGCTCCTTTTATAGTTCTCCCATTTGCTCTTAGAACCTCCCTCTCCAGCCCTCACCATTCCTCCTCACTTCTCTTTTTCCAAGCCCTGCTTTTGGCTCTTTGTCTTTCCTTCTGTCCCCATCCTCTTCTGCTCTCATTATAAAAAAGAAATGTTTCTAAATATGCCAAAAATGTACTTATCCCCCAAGGACCCCAATTCAGCACAAAGGATTGGTTCTTCTGGCTATACCATGTGGCCTCCTTCTTGCCCATTGCTTTTGAATCATAGCCTCATTCACATGATTAGAAGTGCTAAGGAGAAGGGTCAAGTCGAGGAATGTGTATAAAGGACCCATGAACAAAGATAACAGAGAGGCAGGAGGATTGAATGTGGGAGGTGGGGGTGGGTAGGGCAGAGAAGAGTAATGGGGTGGGGGAAATGGGGACAACTGTAATTGAACAATTAAAAAAAGAAAAAATAAACAAAGCCATATGAACATTTGAAAATATAGAGAGAAAAGTGCTAACTGGGGATTTGCCAACGTGGCTAGGTGGGGAGGAGGCTGGGAGGACCATGAGTTGGATGAAGGAAGGTGGAAAGAAGCAGCTTAGAATCTTCCCAGGCTTTGGTTTATCCTCTAAGGGGAAAAACAAACTGCTTAGTTGATATCATGAATGACTCCTTGAAAGCTTAAGAATTCTATCAGAGTTGCAAGAAAGATTCAGGTTAGAAATCAGGAAGACTGTACAGACCAGGATGGCCACCATGTGGAACGTTTGGTTGTGAGGATATGCAGAGTGGCCTTCTTCCTGGGGTGGGTGGGAGTGCTTCTTCATGGAGGCTGAGAGGAGCTCCATGATCCTTAGAAGGCCCTTTGCATGTGAGCATTCTGGTATTCTCAGGAAGAAATATGATCCCTCTCCCCACACCCTCCCACAGAGCTCTCTGTCCAAGTCCCTGGTCCACAGGGGCACTAACGTAGAGGGTGAGCAACTTCTCCCTTCCAAAGCCAGAATGACCTTGTTCCTGCAGGAAAAACAAACAAACAAAAAATCTGATGGAGTCGGGACTGGGGGAAGGGAAACTAAGAGCTGAGGAAGGGAGCATCAAAGACCTTTCAATCCCATAGGAATACAACTTCTCACAGAGGGTCAGGGACAAGCATCACCAGCAGAGCTAGTGTAGGGCCTCAGCTGGCTCTGCTCCAGGCTCTAGCATTGCCCAACTTGCAGAGAAGCAATGGAAGGCCTTGGCCTCAACATTCCCTGTCCTTACATCCCGAATTCTCCATCTCCTTCCTGCATTTTCCCTCAACAACCTCCCCTCCCTTTCCCTCCCCACAGCATTCCACTCCACCCCACAGCAGCTGGGCTGCTGGAAGTAGATGGTGTTCCTGAGTTAATAAAAAACTCCTGTACTTTGCCCTTGAATCAAGGCCATCATTTCTTTCTCCCAGGGCAATGGGGTCAGCTTGCTCTTCTCTTGCTTACATAATGTTAGAAGAATAAAGGGGCAGGTGGGGGAAGGAAAAGGGAATCAAAGTTTATCAAGGTCCTGCTGCTATTATCAGGCATTGGGCGAGACACTCAGCAGACATTCACCTCACAGCTGTCCTGGGGGTGGGGGAGGGCAGGGACCTCCATTTCACATTTAAGAAGCTGAGGTACAAAGCCTTAAAGAAACTTGCCCCAGATAGCACAAATATGAATTGAAGTATGGAGACACCTCAAGGCTTTCAGTAGTGTTTTGAGGGGGGTTCTAACCCATGATTGGGATAGAAAATTTTATGATTGTCTGTACAATATGCACACAAGGCTGAGAATAGCTGCAATGTTCCAGCTTGAAAAGAGAGCAAAGGTATGTGTACAGCCTGCACTCATATGCAGAGGGAGGGCCCCAAGGAGAGCTGGAAAGGCCCACAAGGTTGAACAGACCTTTGGACTCCAAACCCGCCAAAACAGCTCTATATACACATGGGAGAGGTTAAAAAGCCACCCCCATCCCCCAAGCCTAGGACACCCCTCCAAGAGCCCTTGAGAATCCTGGTCTGGCCCTGAGAAGATCAGAACTTTGGGATACATTGCCAGAGAGGCCAAGGACAAAGATTTTATCCCCATTTGGGCCAGACAGAGCCTTAAAATGGGTACCCAGCAAAGCAAGTGGGTTTGGGGAGTACAGCTCAGTTCCTGTTCCCTCCACACCTATTTCTCTGGCCACCCACTGACTGGGCAGGATGCAGCTCAAAACTGGTCCCTCCTTCCCTCTTATGCCCAAGTAAATGTCAGTTCTTACTGCTTCTTCCACTTTACATTTCCCACTTGCCCTCTCCACCTTCCTTTGCCTGCTCCTCCTCCCCTTTTCTACCATTGTCTGGGAGGTGTGGTTTAGATAAAAGAGAAGAGGCAGTAACTGCAGATCCCAGAACAGGCCTGAAGGAATGAATAAGGCAAAAGGAGCCAGCAATGGGGATAGATGAGTTCCTGGCAGGGAGAGGGGCCCCCAAACCAGTGAGATATGTGGGGTTCATGAATAAAAGAGGTAGGTCAGGATAAAGGGTACTCAGGTACCCAACCCTGCCCTACAGAGGGGGCACATAGTAATGGAGGCAGATGGGGAGGTGCTTCCGTGTACACTAGCCAAGTTTCAATTCAGCCCACCAGGGTGTCTGGTTTAGGCTGAATGGAAAGCAGATGCAGAGAAGAGGGGATGAGCCAGGGGAAGACTGAAAAGTCAGCAACAGACAGGCAGCCCTGGGCCTTACCAGGCATGTCAGCCCCTCTAATGCAGGGTACTCACATAGGGCCCACACCCTCTCCAGGCCTGTGTCTGAGAACAATCTGAAGCCACAGCACCAGGCTGGCCAGCCACCTTCCACCACTGGCCCAGGTTAATTCTTGCACGGTGGGCAGCTTCCTCCTATTTCAGCCACCTGTCTTGCTCATCTAGTTACAGTTCCTAGTATTTTAGCACACAGTGGCCTTCCTAAGCCTGCCTAGCCAGCTCCTGGAGCACTGACTCCTCCCCATCCCCAGTTTCCTTCACATAGGCAGGCCCCTGCTTCCCGTCTTCCCAGAGAGCCTGACAGTCCTCCTTCTCCAGATAGTCTGAGTCCTCAGGCCTGGGAAGGTGGCCTGTCCCCAATCCTGTCAACCCTAGGCATAGAAATTCTAGAATGTTAGAACAGGCAGGCCTCAGCATACCTGCAGTATAGCATCTCCTTTATAAGGAGACAACTGAGGACCAGGGCACATGAGCACTGAAGGTAACTCAGGGTCACCCAACAAAGAGAAGGTCTAGGGTGCTCACTGCTAAAGAAGAGGTATGTGGCAGCCTCTGTCAGGGAAAGGGCAGGGTATGGGGAAGAACAGGGACATTCCCAGGCTCTTCCAGGGTTGGGCAGGTCTGTCCCATTGCCTGAAGGTACAGGTGGTGCCTGAGGTTGGGTGAGGGCCCCTGACTGGCTCAGGGTTGGTTTTTGTAGGTGGCTAGAAGTGAATCACACCTGAGTGAGTTGCATGTCTGTATGTGGGTGTGCTGTTGTCTTGTGTGTCTGGGAGTGTAGGTGTTAACATGTATGTGACAGGCCTCCCCAGAGTGTCAGGCCTGTATGTGTAAATGGGCTCTATATCCTAAGGGAGCAGGATTGATATTGTTCTCAGAATCTGCTGGCACAACTGTGCACAGTGATCAGTGATGGGCTATCTATAGAAACATGAACTCACACTTCTCTGACAGGCCTGTGAGTTGTGCAGAGATGAGGAAGCTCCAGTGTGCTTTGAATCCCAGCGAACTCCAGTTCCTGAGTTTCCAGCTCTCCCAACTAAACTGTGCACAGATGTGTGCTGCTTTGCTGCAGCCATAAACAAGACCTCCCAGGATTTTTTCCAGAGGAAATTTAGAAACATTTTGGTGTCTTCTCTGGGCAGTAGGAAAGAGAGTGAGATGAGGTTTGAGGACAGACCTTCAAAACAGAGGGACCTGAAATCAAAGGGGAGCTGAAGAGGCAAGACCATTTCCCAAAGGCCACAGGGTGGGGAAATGGGAGAATGTTATGATGGCTTCCAGTTGTAAGGTCCTCAACAGGCCCCCAGCTACCACCTGAGAGAACAAAGTCCCAGTTGCCAGGGATGCTGGCCCCCAGATCCCAGGCCACTCCTGTTCCCCGTCTCCCAGGCTCTCTTTCCATGATGGTGCAGGGTCCCTCAGAGGGCCCTAAGCAAATGTCCACTGCCTTGTGGGAGAACACACCAGCACACCTCCACACCTTCAACACCAAGACAGCATGCCAGCATATGTACTGGACATACACGTACAATCCAGGCTCCACTGCACCATCCCTCACACCGCCAACTATATACATGCATGAGCACCACATTCACACTCACACACACATTATATGCCAGTATTTCAAAACCATAATCACAGATGCCACAGGAATAGCCCCAGTACACACTGACTCTAAACCATACGGCTTTGCAAAATTCATGCCCACCCTACAAACATAGCAATCCCACATAACCATCCCCAACTCTTCATCAAAGTACCTATACTTGGAAAAATTTTCCTACCCTTATACATAGTTTCAGACCATTCCAAGCCAAAGAATAAGCATTATACTATTCTTAGGCTTCTCATCAAAGCAAACTATTTAAAGGTTTAACAGAATTTGGCCTGGGTTGATTTAAATCTCCCTTTCCTGGGGATGAAATCTGCCATTCAACTATGCCCATTTCTTGTCCTTCCCCAGGGAGTAGAAATAGCTCTTTTCTCCCCTTTTGCTTTTTGCCCTCTTAGGTAAGAGATCTTGTACATCCACCCAGCAAACTCTAATGGAACTACTACTCTCTGCCTGGAATATGCTGGGCAATTGTGAGGCACAGAGCTAGCAGAAAGGTTTTCCTCCACCCTTAGGGAGCTTACAGCTCAGCAGTGGGCTGGAATGTGGACTGTAGCAAAGCCATTAGATACCTTGCCAGGAAAGAGAATAAAGTCCAGAGGTGTGAAAGGGGCTTTCTGGAGGAGTGGCCTGTGCACCTTGACCAATGGGCAGCATTAACCTGTATAGGTCATTGGGGTAGGGAAAATAATTTAGCTTCACTCCCACTCCACAGAATTGTTAGGCACGTCACCCTGTTTTATTGTGTTCAGCACTTATCTGAATTTATCTTGCTTATTTGAATATCTTTTTTTTTAATCTATCCCTACCCTTGTAATGTAAGCTAAGTAAAAGCAAGTCTGCTGCACTTAGAACATGGTCTTGTGCGCTTTAAACGGTGGAAGGAAGGAGGCAGAAAGGGAAGGAGAGAGCCTTTTGTGCTGGGGCACATGGACATGGAGGTCAGTCTTGCAAGAACAAGATGGCAGTGGGCCTTAGAGGCCAGGCTGAGAAAGGTGGACTGTAAACACCCTCCAATGGGGAGCCATTGGAGGATGTTTATGAAAGGACACCATTGTGAACAGATCACCGGGCCCCTGGGTCAGCAATGGAGAATGAAAAATGCTTTTGAATATGAGGCATCTGGGTCTTAGATGTAGCCCAATGGATAGGTAAACTCTATGTAGTAACAGGATTCAAACACATGACCTTATATTAGGTTCATATATAATTAGGTCCTATATATGCATTAGAACTTATATTATAGGATGGGGCAGACAAAAATAGATGATCAAATAAACAAGATATATTCAGATAAGTCTTCTTTCCTCAGCTCCACCCTTGGATCAAGCAATGGGAACCAATCCTAGACGGAGACAAGTTATTATGCAGAAGTCTTATCCTCAAGAAAACACATTTATGTGCAGCAGTCATATCAGTGCCTTTATCTAGAGAACACCAGGAGTATGGGTACGATATGCAGGAGGATAAAGTGGCTTAAGCACTCATCCTGTCCAAGGAGCCCCTTCTTCCCTTTAGAGTATGGAACCACCCAGTCCCCAGTGTCTCACTCTTGCCCGGGAAGAACTCACTCAATTTTAAGGAGAAAGAGGTAACTGAGGCTGAAAGGAAATCTATTTGTAGCTACCTGCTCACCCCCTCCTGTACTCCACACCGCCACCCCACATCAACTGGGCAAGAAGGAAGAATGCTCTGAGGAGGTTTCACTATCTCCTATCTCCAGGTTTCACCTCAGAAAATACCACTCGGAAAGTCCTGGAGGCACAAGTGGGCTCTCCATGGCAACTTTAGCATGTTAGCCTTGCTGTGCTGTGCGTGCTGAGCTCCCTAACACCCAGCCACCCCAGCCAAAGCCACATAAAGACTCGCCAGCTCCCAGTCCTAGAACTGAAAGGTCCAGGGATGCATGGAGAGGTAGAGCCCTGGCTTTGAGCCAGAAAGAGGGAACATGCATTATCTATCACCTTGACTCCCAGGGACCCTCTCTGGAGCAGAGCACCTTGAATATCAGTTGGAGTTAGGTCAAGCCAGATGCCTCAGGCTCCTGGAGGGAAGGAGCAGAGGAGCAGAAGAGGCCAGACCCAGAGAGACAGAGCGGGTGGGTGGGGCACAACCTTTGGACTCAGAAACAGAATGACAGCCCCTATTCTGCTACTGGTCACCTCTGTTGTGTTGGCAGGTCAGTTCTGCTTTCTGCACCACAGTTTCCTCATCTGTAAATTGGAGACAATTTTCACCATTCAGCCTGCTTCATCAGAAGGATGCTGTGGAGATCAAGTATGATGAGAAAAGAAAGGAATTTGTGGTGCACAGGAAGGAAGATGAAATCTTTCTCTCCCCCCTGAGGCATGTGGCCATGGCCCACCCAGAGGCTGCTGGGAAGCTCTGCACCAAGGATGGTGGGATAACTGCTGCTCACAGGATGGGAGGGGGTTGGGTGTGCAGGCAGCAGGTGTCTGTGCCCCTTCATGTTCTCTCCTGTGGGAGTTTGGGCTCAGGCCTACTTTTCCAAGAGGCTGAAGAACAGTGTTGGGGGCCCGAACAGGAGATGGTGGATGTGGTGCACTGGGGTGCTTCCTTTGAGTGCCCTCTTTGTTGGTTAACCAAGTCCTGACAGTGAAGCAGGTAGCTCCCTAGCCTGCTCCCCCCCATACCCCTGCCTCGACCATTCGGAAGTCTGTGCTGCCACATTCATCATCATCAGCCTCCTCCCAGGGATGAGGTGTACCCCAGAAACATTCTTCAAATCAGCAAGGCTGCCTCTACTCACATTTTGTCTGTTTGGCCCTCCACAGAAGTCAATCATATTTTCTCACCTAAGCCCAGCTTTGGGTATTATTTCTGAGTGTTTTGGAAACTGGTTATATTGCCTTTCCTTTCAAATGATTGTGCCAGACTCCTCCACCTAGATCTTTCACCCCAATTAATTCCTTTTTTTCTCTTCTCATGCCATTTTCCTCTAAATCTTTTTGGTGGAGAGGCGAGAGGGGGGCCCTCAAAGGAAATCTAATTTCTAATAGCAGTGCCCTCTATGGCTAAGGAGCTTGTCAAAGATACAGAATTGGCTTTTCACTAAAGCCAATGCCAGTTCTTTGCACAAAGATGTATATGGTGGCTTCTGAGGGTCCTACATGTCTTAAAAGTCTGCACACAGCATCCTGGAGTCTGCCTAAACTGCCCATTTACTTTCACTGCAGGTCTGCAGTAATAGAAGAAAGGAAGCCTGAATTCTGGCAGGACCACTCTAGCCAGCAGAATCAGCAATACCTGAGAATTTGTTGAAATGCAAATTCTCGGGCCCAAGCTCAGACCTGCTGAAACAGAACCCTGGTGGTAGGGACCCTGCCATCTGCAATTTAACAGGCCTTCCAGGTGATTTTGACACACACTAAAGAAGAGCATGCAGGAATTCTCCTTTATTCAACCTTCAGGAGAGCATGGTTAGCTTTGACCCTTCCTTAGAGCAGACCAGCCACGAGTACCACTGCCACCAGGTTTAGACAGCAAAGGTGAGTGTGGCCTCAGGGCAGAGTGCCCAAAGTTCCTGAGTAAGTGGTGAGGAGGGAGTCCAAAAGAACCTCTGAGGAAGGTGTTGGAATGTAGCCCATCAATTGCAGAGACCCAGAGGCCCATGCCATCCCCCAAACCCTGAGGCAGATGGGTGTTTTTTCTACTCTATAAAGTACCACCCATTGCAGAATCAACCTCCTACAAGTGCTTTATTTCCCAGGAAAAAAACCCAAACCCTGGAGGGTTAAGTCACTTGCCTAGTCTCTCAGAAAACTAGTAGCTGAACTCAGCCTCAGGGGGAAGGGAACAGATCTAAAATAAAATTCTGAGCTTCTGGGGTTATAAGGATTTGTTGATTAATTTAGTGACTTGACAAACAGCACCTAGAGACACTATCACATGTTTATGTATACTAAGCCAGTGTGGTAGGGGTGATCAATTCCATTTTTCTGATGGAGGCCTCCAAAGGTGAATTTACTCTTCCAAGGCCCACAGCTTGGAAGCAAGTAGTAGAGTTAGAGTTTAACCAGAGTTTGACCCATAGTTAATTTCTCCCATGGAAAAAAATCCTAATGGCAAGTGCTAGCAGCTCCTTTTGTCCCTGGGAAAGCCCATGAATAGAGATATGTCCACAGCAGTTCCCCCGGGGATACAAGCCAGTTCTGTTCCCAGCTCAACAGCACAAAAATATACAGAAAGGGCAGAGGAGAATCAACGCAAGAGGAGGCTTTGGCTGTGCCCTTACATTTCACTAGGCTGAAGGCCTGCCTCCGGACCCCCACCCCACCCTTGGGCCTGTGGTTCCTCCTATTTCCAGTTTAGGGGGTCCCATTACTTCCAGACACCATGTCTCCTCTATTTATGGTTTTTGTTCTTTGCTTCTTTGGTTCTCCCCAGATGAATACTCCCTTTCCCTGGATTTACGGCATCCCTTTATAGTAGGGTTGATATCACTTTAATGAGAGTTACAGCTGCCTTCAAATGTGACTGATATATTCTATTTTATTGTCTGGCCTTCAGGAGCCCAGCAGGACTTTTCCCTGTCTGGGAGGGGTGGCTTTGTTCCCTGGCTTGGGATTGGGGTAGAGGGTGGAAAACTGCAGTCTCCTCCTTGTGCCAGGAGATAGCTGGCCCAGATGTGAACTAGGGCTTCAGACTTCTTGGTGGATCCTGAGAACAATAAGAATTAAGGCAATAGGTAATGTTAAGAATTGGAACAATGCGGAGCTGGGTGACAGTGTATGTATGTGCAGATATCTCTCAGCTTTCCTGACCCCTTCTCTCCCATCCACCTTTGTGAGAACCAAAGTTCTGAACTGGAGGACCTATGGCAGAGAAAGGTAGAGGCATTCACAGGAAGCCTACTGTTCCCTAGTTGAATCCATATGTGGTAAGTAGGATGGAAGGATGAGAAGGTGGGGTGTTGGAGTCAGGGCCTGCAAGGAAGAGGGGACTGGAATAGCATAACTCACTGCAGAAGTGCCAGAGGTGCCCTGAAATTATTTCTGGATATCAGTGTCCTCTGATTGGGGTGCAAAACTGTTATTTCAAGTTGGCTTCCATTATCTCTAGTTAATAAACATGAGGTGGTGTTGCCAATGGCTCAAGCACCCACAGAAAACTGCTACTATTTGTACCAGCTACCTCTTACTATGGAGCCAAGGCTTCCAGTTATGTGAACTTTCCCCTCTGCTCAGCATTTCTGCTACAAGCCCAACTATGGAGGCTAATGCCTAGCCCTGACCAGAGACAGGGGCCTGGCATTGGGACCCAAGGCATTGAACACAGTACTTCATTTAATTATAACATCAACCCAATGAGATAGGAATTATTACATGCATTTTACAGATGAAGAACTGAAGTTCCGAGTCTTAGAAGTTTAGTCACTTGTGCAAGGCCGCACAGCCAGAAAGTGGCGTCCAGACTTGGGGGCTGTCTGACTCTACTGCCCATGATATTCTACCCATTTGGGAGCTGGGCATTTGCTCATCTTTCACAAGACAGAAGTTTGAGGGAGGCTGATTGATACCATCAAATGGCCAAAGACACACCAGTTCCTAGAAATCTGAAATGGGTTCAAAGATGTCCCACAGACATGCTGGAGAAAGGTGTCCGGGAGTAAGACCTTCACCATGCATATACAAGGCCCCAGCCAACTTCACCCCACCCTGTGCCCTCGGGGGAGGTGGAAGTCATCTCCCTGGCAGCTGTAGAGAGGCTAGCACTGTACTACAGGAGGGCATAGACTGTAAATTCTCCTAGAAGCTGTTGACCCTGGAGAAGGGAATGACCTGCCCCTACCCTATCCCACCTCCCTCTAACCTAATCCTTCCTAGGAACAGGAAGTATATGGTCAGGTCCAAAGGCGCAGCTAGGAGAGGAAGCCAAGGTCTGCAGCAGCATGGACAGCTCACTGCAGAAGTGCCAGAGCCCGTCTGTGGGAACCAATGTAGAATGAATACCTGTCCCTGGGAAAGAGGCCATGGCTACGGTGGAAACCCTGGACTGTGTGAGTGCAGAAGACCCTGTAGAGCAGAGGTAGCAGCTCAGATTGTGGAGTTAAGTGGTCTGAGTGTGGCCCTAGTACTGCCACACTAGCTGTGTGACCTTGGACAGGACATTGTGCCTCACTCTGCCTTTCTGTAAAGTGGGGAAGTCAGAGTTCTTATCACCTGAAGTGCCAGCTGGTACCAAGTGGAATGCTATGGTTAAAGCATTTAGTCCAGTGCTTGCTATGTAGTAAGTACACAAGAAATGTTAGCTATGTTGTTTTAGATTCCATTTCCCATGTCACCATTGATTCTGGCCTGTCTCCTTATGCTCATTATGGATAGAAAAATCCTTTTGGATGACACCATTTAATTTCCCCAGGTCTCCCCAAACCTCTCATTCCAGAGACCCAAGGAAACATAGAGGTACTAATTAGCAAAGCCTCAGGTGGTAAGGAATTTTAATTGACATTAATTGGTACTATCAGATCTTTGGCCAGTCAGGATAGACCAATGCAAGCTGCATTAGTGTCTCTGACCTTGGGATTTACAATCTACCCAAAATTGCACCCCAGAGCACCTATGGCAGTTGAAGGGCAGGTAGCTCCTCCCCTCCTTCACCCTCACAAAGCCCAGGGAATAAGAAGGGCAGAGGCAAGGCAGGAAAGAAGGAGGGAGTGCAGCCATGATGCTGACACTTCATGCATGCCACTGCTAAGGGCTATGAGAGATGCCACTTTCTAGCAATGGCTCTCAACTAATTTAGTGTGTCCAGAGACTCTTTGAAATGCATAGTCCCAGGCAATGTCCTTAGTGGTTGAAGTCCAGGAACCTATATTTTTAACAAGCACCCAGGGGCTTAGTGAGGCTGGTCTACCAGATCACATTTTATTTTTATTTATTTTTATATTTTCATTTAAATATTTTATTTATTTATTTTCAGAGACAGGGGAAGGGAAGGAGAAAGAGAGGGAGAGGAACATCAATGTGTGGTTGCCTCTCATGCACCCCACCACCAGGGACCTGGCCCACAACCCAGGCATGTGCCTTGACTGGGAATTGAACCCATGACCCTTTGGTTCACAGGCTGGCACTCAATCCACTGAGTCACACCAGCCAGGGCCAGACCACATTTTAAAGAACACTGGCCTGATGTTTGTTTGTCCAGTATTACCTACTAAGTACAGAGCCAAGCACATAGTGGACATATAATAAATGTTGATTGATGGAATAAACAAATGAGTGAGTGAGTAAGCATAATAGAAAAATGATGAACAGTTCTGCAGTGTTTGAGCAAAAGATTTGCCTTTCTCCAGTCCTTTGTGTGGTTGGGACCAGACTTTCCTACTGAAGTTGCAAGTTACTGTTGAAGTTCTAAAGAAAGTTGTAGTCCACAAAGGAGAAACCCCACAGAGCCCCTCTCTTACCTCAAATCTATCCAGAAAGGTCAGGGGTCTCTCAGGATTCTATTTCCAGAAAATGCAACTACACACAAAGGTTTGCCTATAATTTCTAGAGTTCTGGACCCTGAAGCTATCCAGTGTTAAGAATCCTTACTGGGCTGTCCTTTCATCTATGAGCATTGTCCACAGCAGGGTACTGGACAAAGGGAAGGAGAGGACCAGGAAGAGGGTCTGGGCATAAGGGCAGCCACGTTTTGCCCACTAGGGCAAAAAGTTAAGGATTGAGGCTTGGGTCTCTTTACTCCTTTCTCTGTTCTCTGGGAGAGCTGAGGGGCATCTGGGCAGCAGAGTCAGAGCTGGAGACTGAGGGACATGGGGCAGGAAGCAGCTGAGGTACGTCAAGGATTACAAAGTGAGACTCCACACTCACTCCAGGGCCTGAAGGACAGGAAAGTCGGCAAAGGAATGGGAGGAAAAGAAACTTTAATAAACTCCATTTGGTGAAGGCTGCTTGCTAATTGTGTATTGTATCACATTAGTCCTCATTATAACCCACTGCAGTAGGAATTAATATCCTCTTTATACACGCGAAGAAGCATAGATTCACTGGGTAAGGTAGGGGTGGGGGACATCAGACCAAATTTCACACAGCCAGTAAATGGCAAAACCAAAATTTCAAAACCAGGCCTAATAAATACCACAGCCCAAATCCCTGCCTATCAATTGGACTGGGATGGACTCAATACCAGCAAACCTACACCCTCCCAAAGGACAGTTCCTGCTCTCCGTCCTCCTCTGCTCTTTGACGGGTTCCCGTCTGTTACATGCAGGGACTGAGAGTTTCTAAATGGGCAGTGAGGACCAGATCTCTTCCCCTCTGCCCTCACCATGATGACCTGGATCAACCCTTCCACCCTCACCCCACCCAAGATCTTGAATTTGAAACCTGCTCTGGTTTCCTCTGACAACCACAAGCTCAGAGAGGGACTTTTAGGTTCCCAACTTTCAGGAGAAAGCAAAAAAAAAATTTTAATTAAGAGTCTCTGTGTAGATGACACAGATATGGGACATTTGGGAGGTACAGTGGGCAGAGCCAGAAGCCCAAGACCTTGGGGTTAAACTTGGGTTCTAGGTCTAGCCCCACCACCTTCTGGTGTGACCTTGGGCAAATCCACTCACTTCCCTGAGCTCCAATTTTCTCACCTATTAAATGTGTAGTAATACCAGCCTCCAGTATTTATAAGACATTATAAGAACTAAATAAGAAAATGTCAACCATACTTTTTTAAAAGGTGGGGGAGGGGTTGCTCACCCAGGGTCCTGCATCTATTTAGTTCTAGACTCAAAATTTTAAGCCATGTCTCCTGAATCCCAGTCTCTGAATCTTTACACAATGCCTGCATTCTCTTAAATGGTATCTGGTCAATAAGTTGGGAATAATGAGTACATAGAACTTTGTACTTGCCCTAACAAGATAACTCAGTACTTTACTGCTTTACTTTTTGGGGAAAACAATTTTAATTGAAAATATAGAAATTAATATAAGTACCCACATGGTCACCAAAGGGGGGTAAAAGGAATTAAGAGAAAATAAATCTAAAGTTCTCAAGCTCATAGTAAGCAATTGATAAAGAGTCACCGAGCTTCTCACCCCTTTACTTTTAATAAGTGGGGTATTTGTGGGAAGTAATTTGAAATTCTAAATGGGAAACATATAAAGTGGGAAATAACATCTAAAAGCTGGGCGTTGATTGAATCATCTTATTTTCTCATCAATAAAATGGAAATGATAGCAGTAACCACATCAAAGAGTTATTCAGTATTGGATGAGAATTCATGAAAAGCCCAGCTTCGCCAGAAGAATATCAGCACATATGAATGATTCCTATTATTAATCTCAGTCTGTCTATACCGATGAAAAGGTGGAAAGCTTAAATTCAGGTCAAGAAGATTTGTGCTGAACATTACAAAGAACTTTCTAACTGAAAGCTGGCTAAGACTCTGCACTTGCCCAGTAGTAATTAAGTCCCCTCAGGTCATTATGGGACCTTTCCCTTCACAGCCATTAAAAGAGAGATGAAACACTTTGCTTGGTATGGCCCTGACTGGAGGCATGAATTAAAGCTTGTGTGTGGGTGGAGGAGGCATCAGCCATTGCAAAAAGCATTGTTATTATTCATATTATATTGATTCATATAAGAGAAGCATATATTCATATTAGAAGCACATTTACATCTCCTTTTAGATCTTTTATACAAAATCATGTAGGAGAAAAATAATAACAAATAATCAGACTGAGCTACCAACTATTTATAGTATGGCATATCTACAACTATTAAGAACAACATGTGAACTGTCAATATGTGGAAGTACCTGCATGAAAAAAAGGATAACGTTATAAAAGCCACAAAGCTCAGAAGATAATTTGGAATAAATACCAATCAGATTTTATTTTCTCTCAAGTAGCCTAAAGTCATTATATACATCACAAAAAATGTATATATCTAATGAGATGAATTGTGAAGCACAGGGTGATTTTAGGGCAGCGAAACTGCTCTGTATGAGGTGGTAATGGTGATACATCATTATGTCTTCCTCAAAGCCCAAAGAAGGTACAACGCAAAGAGTGAACCCTAATGTAAACTGTGGACTCTAGGGAAAACGGATATGTCAATGTAGGTTCATAGAGGAGACTTGAGTGCGTATGGGAGCAAGGAGTATATGTGAACACTATACCTTCTATTCAATTTTGCTTTGAACCTAAACTTGCTCTAAAAATAAAATGCATTTAAAAAATTTTTAAAGCTCTGTTAAATTATAGAAAATGTACTAAATACATATGTTTCCCATCAATATACATGGGATAGCTTTCCATTTGTTCAAAAAAATGAAAATAAATCTTTTTAAAAAAAGGCATGACAGTGACCGTGTTTCTGAGATCCCAGTTTAGGAGGCAGCATTCCTTATGCTTTTACATAAGAAAGAGGTGCGACTCCCAGTTCTGGCCCTAACTGGCACTGGCCCTCCCTCTCTGGGCAACTGTAGGCTCTTCCTAGAGTCTCCTAAGTCCCTATGCTGCCAGATAGGAGACAGAAAAATGGAGATGCTAAAAGACCCCATCCGCAACTGTGACAGGAAAAGCTAATGGCTCTGGTTAGAAATGGCTCCTGTCCAGATGCAACTTGCTCTTACTCAGCTTCCTAATGAGAAGGCAGAACTTCTCATCCCAAGCCATAAGATACACATTCATTTTGTAAGAGCAGTAAAAAGCTGAGCTAAAAATCCAACTGATTTGTTTTTAGTAATAAATTCCCCCAGGGTCTCACATAAAGGAAAGGATATTTACCCATGCAAATGTAGTAAACACAAGGCACCCAACCCTGCCAGGTGCCCTTCTCTTGCTGCAAGTGTACAGAGGCCTCTGCTGGAGCTGAGGGTGCAGCTTTACAGAGCAGGGGCAAGGCCCCCACCTCTGAATGTGTACCCTGGTGATGGAACTGCTGGGCATGATGGGGACGGGATGAGCTCAGGAAGAGACATCTGTGTCTCCCATGGTCTGTAGTATACTCTGTACCTCTTGTGGTTTTCCAGGGATGGGCAGCACCACTGGCTATGACGTGATGTCTTCTGCTGATGAGGTGGCCCCCCCAGCTACCTGGAGGGCTCTGTTTTCCATGGACCAGATAACCAATAAGATTTTTGAGAACAGGGACTCTACCTTGGATTATCTCACCTACAACACAGAGCCAGGTACACAGGGCTGTAGAACATTTCATTATTGAGCACACTCTGTGTACAACACATTAAGCTGGGCTCTAGGTGAGTACAAAGATGGGCCACATAGAGCATACCCCACCCAGAGAAATGAAATGAAAGCCCTATGTGGTGTCTCAGAAGGAGGGTAGCCCCGGCTTCAGAATGCAAAACTTCTATTCTGAGTGGTGACACTCAGCTTGCCTCAGTTCTTTTGTACCTCTGGTTCAAACACAGATGCTATAAAATTATTGTAACAAAAGGCAGAAAGTGAAAAGCACCTGAAGACCTACCAAAAGTGTAAGGGCTTCTTCCCCAGGCTTCCCAATCTCAATTCATGGTGCCACCGAATTGCCCAAGTCAAAACCACAGAGCTGCCCTTAATCCCTCTTTCTCACTCAACCCCGAGTCCAAAGACATATCAAATCCTACTTCCAAAATGCAGCTGAAGTCCAACCCCTCTTTAGATTCCCACTGCCACCACTATGGTCCAAAACACCATTATTTCTCATCTGGACTGTTGCAATTCACTTCCAGAGTAATCTTTTTAAAAAATAAGTCTGAGCGTGTCACTCCCTCACATAATACCTTTTAGTGACTGTCCATTGCTCTTAGGATAACAAAACAAAACAAAACTTACATCCTAACGTTTCCCGCAAGGCCCTGCATTACCCCGCACCTGCCCAACTCCCCTGCACATTTCAAGCAGCTCGCATTCTACATCAGGCCTCAGGTAGTTCGTGAAGTTTCTGGGGAGCCCGCCAGATTCAGCCTGTACACAAGCTGTTCCCTTTGCCTGGCATATCATTTTTGCTGATCAATCCTGATTGATCTGGATTAAAGTCAGCCTAGACATTGCTACCTCCCAAAGACTTCCTGGGCTAGGATAGAGTCTCCTCTAATTCTGTGTAGTACCACTTACAACAATTATAGTTTAAATATTTGGTTTTGTACTTACTTTTTAATGCTTATTCCCTTTGTTCATCTCAGGATAAGGAATTGTTACATCTGTCTTGTTTCACTAGCATCTAGTACAGTGTCTGACTGACTGGATGAGTGGATGAATGAATGAATGAATGAAGTGAATGGAGTGTCCAGATAGGAGATCAGGAAAGGCCTAGAAGAACCAGCATAGAGAAAGAGATGGTTATGCTTGGAAACCTCAAGAGTCATGGGCCTGGAATAAATGAGCTAAGATATATCTTCTCTTACAGTTCTGATCATTCAGGCTTTCTTTCCTTCCCTTTCTAAAAGTCATTAACTCAGCCCAGCTCCATCTAAACTTCCCTTCGGCCTGGTTTTCTGACTGGGGAGAATGGCTTTCATCCAGTGTCCCACCCTCTCTCTGTCCCATTGTCTAACCAAGCCCACTGTCCGTCCAGTCTACTTTCCCACCACACCCTTGGATTTATGTAACTGAGTAAGTGTTTGTTACTATAAAACAAATTTGCAGTTCTGCTTAGGGGGTGAAGGGACTGCAGCTTTGCAGTTGGCCTAAACAGGCAGAGGCGAGCACCCCCACCCCATTCCCAGCACCCTCTCAGACTCAAAGCATAAGCAGTCAGCCCTATATGCAAGCGCTCAGTAATACAGGACTACAGCAGAACCCAAGCCAAATGCCAGCCACAAGAAGAAACTGAAAAGACATCTTTCCACGGTGCAAAGACAAGCTTCCTACTGCGTTATGCCCATCTCCTAATAGAGTTCACTGGTGCAGTTTCCCTATCAACCTTCTATAGGACTCTGTCAGTACCCGTTATCTTGGTCATGGATTGGGAGATGATGTGGCATTTCTCTTCCTGACAATTCAAGGTACACTAAGACCGAAAAGCAAAGGGGAGGTACCTCCTGAAGTTTGGCTAACCACCTTCCAGTCTTGGAGGTCTCAAGCAGCATGAAACTGAAAGAACAAAAGAGAATAAAGAGAAAAAATGTTCCTGAATGAGTATGTGTGTATATGTGTAAGGAGGGTGGGCAGGGGAGGAGGGGAGCATGTATAGAGCACATAAGAATTTAATATTTGATACAATGGGGAAGAATAAACAATATTAAGTAACAAATAATAGGGCCCATTTGTTGGCCCTTTTCTGTATACTGTGAAGTGTTTTTACTCGATATTTCATTTAATTTTCAAAGCAACCCAATGAGGTAAGCATTTATGTGCCCATTTTATAAATGAGGGAATAGACTCACTAAGTCACACAGCTCATGAGTGGTCACGCTCCAGGATTTAGATTCTGGTGTCCTTGCTTTGAACCTCTACTTGCAACTGCTTTCTAGGGCTAGAGATCAGAAAGGAAAGGATATTGGTTTGTGGTGTGGCAGAGGGCTTGAGATTAGACATAAAGAATGTTCTAATGACAATGAGTGCTACTTCGTTGTAGTCAGGGTAATTAGGCTTGTTACAGTTCCTCCTCTGAGGGCCTTTACATGTAAGATGAATGCATGCTTCTATGCCTGGCTGGTTTAAGGGAGGCACTCTGTTCGCAGCACAAGGCTGGCCTGTTTGAACTAACTGATGCCTTACTGGGGTACAAGACTGCCATACATGAAACCATTAGATTATAGAAGATACCACAGGAATCTTCCAGCCTACATGGGGCTGGAAAAAAGCAAGGGCTATAGGCAGGCCGATGCTACCGTAGCTAAAGGTAAGAGCTTTGTGGTCAGATGGACTTGTGTTTGAGTCCCTGCTGGCTTTCCTGATTGTATGACCTTGGGTGTGTTACTCAACCTGTATAATCTTCTCTTTCCTAGTCAGTAAAAAGAGGCTAAGAATAGAACCTACTTTGGAGGGTTGCCATGAAAAAGTTTAAAAAGATGATATATGTAAAGTGCTTGGCACAGAATTTGAACGTAATAAGGATACAATGAATGGTAGTTGCTATAATAATTGTTACTATTGGAGTCCAGAGGCAGGAAGGAGCAGCCTGGCACAGAGCTGTATATTAGTAGCTAAGAAAGTCTTCCTGGGTAACTCGTTTTGTTCTGAATGTTGAAGAGCTGCTCAGGTAAAATCAAAAGGAAAGAACGGGGACAGAGGTAGAGTTCACTCAGTGGGGTGAGACTGCAAGTTTTCTATCCTAAAAAAAAGAGAGAGAGAGAGAGAAAAAACTAATTTGATCTGTGGTTTTAACTAAATAAGAAAGTTGATTATGTGGGAAGAGATAGTGAAAAGAGATGAGGTCTTCTATCCTTGTTTCCGAACCCAGAATTTAAAGTGACAGAGAGAGCCTCAGAGACCTAAAAAAAGAACCCAGACACACAGGATTCTTTGCTTCCTTCTGGGATCTCATTGGGGTGAAGGGCAAGGAACCTGGAAATATGGCTGGGGGCAAAGCTATGACGGATGGGAGATAGAACTTGAAACAGAGAAGTCAGGAAATGTGGGTGAGGCCCTAATGACTGCGTGGGATAACTTAGATGGGTAAACTTAGCCTTAAGGCTGGATTGACAGGGGTATCCTGTCACACAGGAGGCCAGTTTTTAGACTCCGGTCATCTCTCTTGTCAGTCTCGATAGCTCAGGGTGGGAGGCTCTCTGAGAGAAAAGACTTTTTTGTGCAAATTCATTATTGTCTAACAGTCTGCCTTATCTCCCTGATGAAAACATCAGCTCCTTAGGGGCTAGGATGGTTCTCCAGGAAAAATATTGTTTTTTTATATTCTCTATCCTTAACCCACTATCAACTCCTTATGTCAAACATCACCTGGGCCTTTGTTTTAAAATGCAAATTTTCCGGGTTTTTTTTTTTCTCCCTAGGGAGTCTAATTGGCTAGATTTAGGGACCAGGTTTTTCTAACAAGCACTCAGCTGATTTTTTTTTGGCAAGGCAAATTCAGAAAACACTGAGCTAGATAATCCCTTGAATCCCTTTCAGTCCTAAACTTAGACAGCAGAGTGTAGTAGGAAAAGCCCTGAGTTGATAGCAAGAGGTGTGTTTTGGCCTGACTCTGACCAGGCAGTTCAAGGAAGTCTGACTCTGTTATTGGTGCTCTCACAGTCCTTGCATGCCTGGGTACCTGTTGTCATCTTTGGTACTGGTGAGAACCTGTGCTGGGGAAAATCTAGAAGAGAAGGAGGCTGTAGAGAAGAGGAGAGTTTTCACTTATCTTCAAGCGAGATCTCTGAAAAACAACAGGGGGACCTAGAATAAACAGAAATGATAAGTGGACATCAGGTACACTTGGTTCCAAGAATCCCCTTGGAGCTTTCTCTTGCATGGGATTAGCAAGACACCATAGATCTCAACAACGCCCACTATACACAGGTGTTGCTTAGGCCCAAAGAATTTTTTAAACGTGCCCAAATGACACAGCTAATCAAAGGAAGCAGGAATTTAGATCCCCCACCCCGCCTTCACCAAGTTTATTATTGAGGTGCATGGCAGGTCAGTCCTATTTTCTTGGGGCTTGTGGAGAACCCCTGACTGACATCCTCCGGAATGGCCTGGAGCCTATCATTTCCATGCATCCACTCAGACTATTAACAGAGCACAGGGAGAGAATGGGGGTCTGGAAAGGTGGGCAAGACTGAGGAAAAGCCCTGAATGGCGGAAAAGTGGGAAGTTGTAATGAAAAGGAAAGCCACACAGAGGCTCACAAAATGTGAGTGCTTTGAAGGCTGCATCCAGAGAGGTACCCTGACTTACCAAGATCTCACACCCCAGGGGTGTCTAAACAAGCAACAACATCAGCTCCCCTCTCCAACAGAGGACAGTCAAAAGATTTTGCAGCATTTTAAAATTCTGCTTTGTCAGAGAAACTAAAAGACCAAACAAAACCCCTGAAACACCAAGCCCCATTATTTCATCCACGTGGCAAAAGAACAAGTCAAAAAAAAAAAAAAGAAAGAAAGAAAAGAAAAGGGGGCGGGGTCAGAGTCACGATCCCGCCCCTGCCGGGAGGAAGGGATTTACCCGAAGAACCAACCCCTGACACTGTCGCTGATGGGACGCGCCAGGAAGGGACAGAGATTGAGAAAGCCCCTTTCCCACAAAGCCGCTGTGCAGTGGTCCCCTCTGCTCCGGCCGCCTCTGGAGTGCGGGGACCTTCCTCAGGCCCTTTAAGGGTCGAAAGTGCGCGGTCTCTTTAAGGCAGGTTTCTCTTTTCAGAAGGAAGTGACGGGGCGGGGCGGAGGGGGGGCTGGTTGGGAATTGAATGAAAAGTGCAAAACAGCTCCCGAGCGCGGAGTCCGGAGCCGCGGGAGACCCGAGAGGGCTGGGGCTGCCTTGGAGCCGCCGAGTGTACGCTGCGGGGCACAGTCTCTGTGCGTCCGTGCCAGGTCTCCGGCGGCCTGCAGCTAAGCCCCCGAGGAGCCGCTGTCAGGAGCCCCAAGCTAGCCACCAACTTTGAGCGAAGTTTGTAGCGCCTCTCACTCGCACGCTCCGGGCTGAGGCCGCAGAGGGCGGCGGTGGCCCACGGGGATGCGCCCTTCAGGCTGTTGCGGGCTCTCTACCGCGTCGCTTGCGCTGCTGACGCTGCTATCGCTTCTGGTGCCACTATTGGGGGCGCCAGGCGGCGTGGGCTGGCAGGCGGGCGCGCCTGCGGAGCTGCGGGTTCGCGTGCGGCTGCCCAACGGCCAGGTGATAGAGGAGAGCCTGCAGGCGGACAGCGACAACGACAGCATCAGCCTCGAGCTGCGCAAGCCCGACGGCACACTTGTCTCCTTCATTGCCGACTTCAAGAAGGTGAGGCGCCCTCACTCTCCGGGGTGGGAACTTAGAGTCTGAGTGTCCGGGTCCCCATCACACTCAGGCCTGCAGACCTAAGATTGGGACCAGAGGGACGCGATTTACCCAGCTTTACGCAGGGCTCTTCACATCTCTTCACCCCGGTCCCCAGTGTCCAGACCTGGCCCACCCTTCTCCGCAGGAACTACTCTGGTGTTCCCACCTAGCCCCTCCTCCAGCCTTCCACCTCCTTCCTTCGGGTGCCCAAGTCCCGTCTTCCTCCCTGACCAGCCTTTTCCCCCACTTCCTCTTCCAGCTCTCCCCAGAACCTCCAGGTTCAGACCCTCTTTCAAAAGTCAATATTGATGACCTAGACTTCCTCTTGAAGTAATTTCTGAATCCTCTAGCGGGGGCGGGGGTGGAGGGGTGAGTTGGGAATCCAGGGTCAGGATTCTGCTTTGTAACGAACTATAGAAATGATCCCTGAAAGTATAGTCTTTAGGTTCTTGCTTTGTGAACTAGGGCAAGTCCTTTCCCTTCTCTGGGCCTCTTTCTTCACCTGTGTACAGGACAATGAATTGGCTCCAGGCCTTGCAGCCCTGACATCTTGGAGTCTGTGAACCACCTCTCCTGTTTCACTTTCCTAGGCTAGAGGGAGGGCGATGCTGGGCAGAACTGATTGTCCCTGCTCTCTCCCAAGTCAAAGAGAAGCTACCTCTCCTTTTTGTTCTGGAAAGCTGGGAAGCTTGCAGCAGAATGACATGGGGAGAAGCCCCAGATGAAGTCCACATGCTCTCAGACAGATGCCCCCCCTTACCATGCCTGGAAGGAGGGCTGGCCAACCCTCATGTTTTGGCCATGATTATGGGAGGGTAGCAGAGACCAGCCTCTTCTACTCAGTGTGTGTATGTTGTGGAGGGAACCAGAGGGTGGACCTGGCTCCCAAGGCTAGGGGACATGGAGAGTGGAGATGCTGGAGTTTCTCAGCAAATATGCCTAAAAGGGTGGTGAATGACTAACAGTGACCCAGCAGCAGGAGTCCTGAAGGAAAAACCTATAAGTGAGGTGTCTCTTGGTCTCCTAGACGCCCCCGATAAAAAGAGGCCCCATTGTATTTCTGGGGGAATTAGCAGGAGAGACCAATTAGATAGCTGAGCAGGTGGGTTATGCCACGGCTGTGGGACCAGTGACTGAGCCACCTCTTTCTCCTCACTCTTAGAGTCTGGGAACTTGAGAGGAAAGGAGGCAGAGTTTGGGAGGCAGCTTAGGGACCTAGTAAAATTGCCATAGATAGCATGGGAGGTATAGATCCAGTGGGCCATGGGGTTTTGACTGCCCATCTGTGCCAGGACTACTCAGTTGTTATTGACATGGGACGTAGGTGGACTATGAGAGAGAGATGGGGAGAGGGTGAGTGACCACAGCTGGGAAGACTTTGTGGCCGTTCTTACTCAGCAGGCCCCAGATAGGTTCTCAGATTCAGGTATGGCATGTGAGTTTGTGTGTGGGGAGAGGGAAGCTGGTGCGGCCAGAACACCTCCATCTTCCCCACCTGAACTGCATGGAAATTTTGTCAAGTGTGTTATTTTCCCAGAAAATTGAATAGTGGCTGGATCCCTCCGGAAGCAGATCTAATCTTCCCCTCCTACCTTTGCCCTTGAGAGTGAGCCTCAGGCGAGGCTAAGCCTTCTGCCTTCCTGCACACTGTCTGTTGTGCTGTGAGTTGAAACACTGGAGAGAGACTCCTCCATCCCTGGACTTCTCCAGCAGCCAAGGCTGTGGGTAGGATGCCAGTGAAAGAATTATCAGGTAGGGTTAAGCTTTTATAGCATCTAGCTGCAGCAAGAAATATGTTATTGCTCTTCCCTGCAGGCAAGGAAAGGGGAGAGCTCAGGTGGCAGTGCAGTGGAGGGCTGAGAGTATAGTGGGAGGGCTGACAGCCCAGTTAGAGACTGTTGTTGATTGCAAAAGTCCCATTGTAATTCCCACAGCGGTCCAAACCTCCACCCAGACTTCTAAACAAACTCCTTTTCAGGTTAGCTTCTGACCCAGAAGCTGGTGTTTCACCCCTGCCCCTGGCATCTCCAGTTTCATCTGCAAGGACAGAAATTGGGAATGGAAGGCTCAGAAAGGGAACCAGCTCTCCAAGATCCCTTCCAGCTCCTAGTTTCTCAGTTAACATGGGGCATAGTGGAGCTGGAGAATGCAAGTAGCCTTCACTCCCACCCCAGTTCAAATCCTTCTGGGTAGATCTCTCTTGTTGCCTGCTCAATTCTCAGGCCTATCTAGAAGTGGTGATTTTTCTTGTAGGAAAAAAAAAAAAAGCCTGGACGTGGTGGTTCTTCTGTTTCATGTACCAAATCCATTTTTGGTGGTTTGGGAAAATTCCTTATCCACTTGGGAAAAGTTATGTTTGCCATTTTATCACCTTTGGGTGGTAGTCCAGACTGAAATGAGACAGACCCGATTTCATAATGGGCAAACTACATGATCTCTGCAAGCCTTCATTTGTTCATCTGTAAAATGGCAGTAATAATAGTACAAATCCCATGGTTATTGTGAGAACTAAATAGGAATGCATGCGAAATACTTACTATGTATCAACTATTAATTCTAAGTTATCTAGAAATAGAAGCCACTAGCTTTCATAATTGTGGCTCACATAGCACCACCTCATGGAACCTCCCTGCTAAGCTTGGGCTCAAAGAGATTGAATGTTGTATCCAAAGTCACATAGCAAGTCCACACTGAGCCTGGAGGAGACTTGAGTCCCTTACAGTAACCTTTTTTTAAGAGCCATGTATTAGAGTTCTCTGGAGAAACAAAAACAGTAGAAACACATATAGAAACAAGCATACACACATATACAGAAATATGCAGAAAGATTTTTTTTCAAAATCATGAGATATTTTATTTACATTTTAAAATTTTCACCCTGGCTGGTATGGCTCAATGGACTGAGTGCAAGCCTTCGGACCAAAAAGTTGCTGGTTTGGTTCCCTGTCAGGGCTCATGCCTGGGTTGCAGGCCAGGTCCCCAGTTGGGGGTGTGTAAGAGGCAATCGATTGAAATTTCTCTCTGACATTAATGTTTCTCTCCCTTTCTCCCTCCTTTCCCCTCTCTCTAAAAATAAATAAATAAAATCTTTCAAAAAATTTGTATTAACTTTATTGGGGTGACAATGGCTAATAAAATGATACAGGTTTCAGATGTACAATTCTATAATACATCATCTATATATTGTATTATGTGTTTACCACCCAAAATCAAGTCTTCTGTCACCATTTACACCCACCCCTCTATACCCTCCTTGCCTCCTTCCATTTCCCTTTCCCTCTGGTAATCACCATACTGTTGTCTGTGTCTGTGAGGGTTTTTATTTTATTTTATTTTTTATGCTTAATCCTTTCACATGTGTCACCTGCAGCTCTCTTCCACTCTGACAGCTGTTAGTCTGTTCTCAATCTATGAGTGTGTTTCTATTTTGTTAGTTTATTGTTCATTAGATTTTGCATATGAGTGGAATATTACGGTGCTTGTCTTTCTCTGACTGGCTTATTTCACTTCGTGTAACGTTCTCCAGGTCCATCCATCCTGTCACAAAGGGTACAAATTTCCTTTTTATGGCTGAGTAGTATTCCATTGTAGAAAGTACCACAGCTTTTGTATTAACTCATCTTCTGATGGACACTTGGACTGCTTCTAAATCTTGGCTATTGTAAATAATGCTGCAATGAACATAGGGCTGCATATATTCTTTTCAATCAGTGTTTTGGATTTCTTTGGATATATTCCCAGAAGTGGAATCACTGGGTCATAAGGCAGTTCCATTTTTAATTTTTTGATGTAACTCCATACTGTTTTCCACAGTGGCTATACCAGTCTGCATTCCCACCAACAGTGCACTAGGGTTCCCTTTTTCCCACATCCTCACCTACACTTGTTGTTTGTTGATTTGTTTATGACAGCAATTCTGACAGATGTGAAATAATATCTCACTCTGGTTTTAATTTGTATTTCTCTGATGATTAATGACATTGAGCATCTTTTCATTTGTCTATTGGCCATCTATATGTTCTATTTGGAGATGTGTCTATTCAGGTCCATTGCACATTTTTAAATTGGATTGTTTGGCATTTTTTTGATGTTGAGTCATATAATTTATTATAAGTTGTGTATATTAACCCCCTACCAGATCTGTCCTTGGTGCATATGTTCTCCCACTCAGTGGGTTGTCTTTTCATTTTGTTAATGGTTTCCTTTGCTGTGCCAAAACTTTTTAGTTTGATGTAGTTTCATTTGTTTATATTTTCTTTTGTTTTCCTTGCCCAAAACATTATATCAGAAAAAATACTGCTACAAGAAATGTTTGAGATTTTACCCCCTATCTTTTCTTTTGGAATTTTTATGGTTTCAAGTCTTACATTTAAGTCTGTAGCCCATTTTGAGTTTATTCTTGTATATGGTGTAAGAAGGTGGTCTAATTTCAATTTTTTTTGCATTTATCTAATTTTCCCAACACCATTTATTAATAGACTGTCTTTAGCCCATTGTGTTTTTGCCTCTTTTGTCAAATATTAATTGACCATAAAGACATGGGTTTATTTCTGGGCTATTTATTTTGTTACACAGATTTATATGTCTGTTTTTATGCCAGTAACCATGCTGTTTTGATTCCTCCAAGTTTGTCTTCTTTATCAAGGTTTCTGTGACTATTCAGTGTCTTTTGTGGTTCCATGTAAATTTTTGAAATATTTGTTCTAGTTCTGTGAAATACACCATTGGTATCATTTTTAAAAATCATCCAAGGGTATGTTTTTATTGATTTTAGAAAGAGGCATGGAGATAGAGAAACTTCGATCAGTTGCCTCCCGTACACACCCCAACCAAGGACCAAATGCAACCCTGGTATGTGCCCTGACTGGGAATCAAACCCACAACCTTTTGTTGTACAGGGATGATGCTCCAACCAACTGAACCACCTGGCCAAGGCTACATCATTGGTATCTTGATACGAATTGCGTTGAATCCATACATTGCTTTGGGTAGTATGAACATTTCAATGATATTAATTCTTCCTATCCATGAACATGGCATATGCTTCCACTTAATTTGTATCTTCTTTGATTTCTTTCTTCAGTGTGTTACCATTTTTCGAGTACAGGTCTTTTACATACTTGGTTAAATTTATTCCTAAGTATTTCATCCTTTTTGATGCATTGTGAAAGAGGTTGTTTTCTTTGTTTCCTTTTCTAATAGTTTTTTTATTGGTGTATAAAAATGTAACTGACTTTTGGATATTTATTTTGTATACTGCTACTCTACTGAATTCATTTATCAGTTCTATTCATTTATCAGTTCAGTTTTTGGTGGAATTCTTAGTTTTCTACATACAGTATTATGTCATCTGCAAATAATGACAGCTTTACTTCTTCCTTTCCAATTTGGATGACTTTTATTTCCTCTTCTAGTCTGATTGCCGTGGCTAGGACCTCCAGTACTCTATTGAATAAGAGTGGTGAAAGCAGACATCCCTGTCTTGTTACTCATCTGAAGGAAATGCTTTTAGTTTTCGCCCATTGAGTATGATGTTGGCTGTTGGTTTGTCATTGATGGTCTTTATTATGTAAAAGCATATTCTCTCAATTCCCAAGATGCTTTTTCTGCATCTTGATGTGATTATGTGGTTTTTATCCTTCATTTTATTTATATGGTATATCATGTTTATTCATTTGCAGATATGGTACCAACCTTCCATTCCCAAAATACTGATAAATCCCACTTGGTCATGGTGTATGATCATTTTAGTATGTTGCTGAATCTGGTTTGCTAATATTTTGTTGAGGATTTTAGCATCTATGTTTGTCGTGGGCACCAGCCCGCAGTGCCTGCAGCATTATGGATGAGACATGAGACAAATTCACTCAGACTACTGAGTCCTGTGGAGGAAAAGGGGATAGCACGGCTACTCCCTCAAGGGGGGAGTGCCTCAGAGCGGCCTGGCCACCCTCCCAAGGGGAGAGTGCACCAACCCTTGCCTGGACAGCAGTTTTATTGGGTTTCTTGTGCAGGAATTCAGATACAAATTATTAATCATTCTTAGGCAGTAAGGATTAGGTGATAGATAAGGAACCATTAGGGCTTATTCTGATTTAGGGTTTGTCAGCTAAAAGGCTATGAAACTTTGGAAAGTAAACTCTTTCTTGATCAGGTCTTTATCATTTAACTAAAAGCATTCTTAGCAAAGCAGGCTTCATAGGAATTTACATATCCTTTCTCAGGCCTGATTACCTGGGGAGCCCGCCCTATCCACACAGGGCTGCACCACCCCCTGTCATTGTTTCAGGCTTAAGTCAGGCAGAGGAGGCAAGGTAGCCAAGGAATTATCAGAGACTTCTCGAGGACTCAGGGGAGTCAGGCTTCCTCAAAGCCAAGGGGCAAGGGTCCAGCACCCCTTTTCTCCCTAGCCTCCCAAGTCCTTCCCTGGGGCCTCCACATGATCATGCCTATCTTAGGTCATTCCCCCCTTGGGGAATCTTACCCATCATTGGCTAACTGATCAAACATTGGGGGCCAGTTATGAAAAAAAGAAGCAGAAGCAGTGCTCCTTCCAGGGAGATAAGCTCTGTCTCCTTAGTGGCTTATGGTCCAGAGGTTGCTCACTCAGCCTTAGCCGTGGGGGGGTTTACAGCTCCTGAAACCAGGCAGGGCAGTTCCCAACATATGTTCATCAGGGATATTGGCCTATAATATTCTTGCTTTGTAGTGTTTTTATCTGGTTTTGGAATTAGGATAATGCTGGCCTTATAAAATGAGCTTGGGAATCTTTCCCTCTCCTGAATTGTTTAGAATAGTTTGAAGATAGGTGTTAGTTCTTCTTTCAATGTTTGGTAAAATTCTTCTATGAAGCCATCCGGTCCGGGACATTTGTTTGTTGGGAATTTTATGATTCCTGCTTTAATTTCAATAGTTGTGCCCTGGCTGGTGTGGCTCAGTTGGTTGGGCATCATCCCATAAAGTGACCAGTTCAATTCCTGGTCATAGCACATGCCTGGGTTGTAGGTTCGGTCCCCAGTCAGGGTGCATGCAAGGGCAACCGATCAGGCTTTCTCTCTCACACTGATGCTTCTTTCCCTCTCTTTCACCTTCTCTGTAGAATCAATAAAAGAAATTTTTTTTTAATTCTAATTTTTCCTGATTCAGTTTTGGAAGATATTATGTTTCTAAAAATTTATCCACTGCATCCAGATTGTCCACTTTGTTGGCATATAGATGTTCATAATGATTTTTTTACAATCCTTTTTATTTCTGAGAGTTGTTTGTTACTTTTCCTGTTTCATTTCTGGTTTTATTTATTTAGGTCCTCTCTCTTTTTTTCTTGACGTATTGGTTAAAGGTTTGTCAATCTTGTTTTTCTTTGCAAAGAACCAGCTCTTGGTTTTATGGATCTTTTGTATTGTTTCTTTAGATTTTTACTTCATTTATCTCTATGATTTTTATTATTTGCTTTCTTCTGATTGCTTTGAGCTTTGTAGTTGCTCTTTTTCTAGTTTCCTTAAGTGTAAAGTTAAATTGTTTATTTGGTATTTTTCTTGTTTCTTGAGGTAGGCCTGTAATATTAAGAATTCCCTCTTAGGACTGACTTTGCTGTCCCACAGATGTTGGGTTTTTGTGTGCTCATTTTCTTTTATTTCAAGGTATCTTTTGATTGCTTCCTTGATTTCATTGTTAACCTATTCATTGTTGAGTAATATGTTAATTAACCTTCATGTCTTTGTGTATTTTTTCAGTATTTTTGTTGTGATTGATTTCTAGTTTCATACCATTGTTGTTAAAGAAGATGCTTGATATGATTTCAGTCTTAAATTTATTGAGACTTGTTTTGTGTCCTAACATGTGGTCTATCCTGGAAAATGTCCCATGTGCCCTTGAAAAGAATGTATATTCTGCTGCTTGGGGTGAAATGCTCTGAAGATATCAATTAAATCCATCTGATCTAGTGTGTTGTTTAAGGCCACTGTTTTCTTGATGATTTTCTGTCTGGAAGATTTATCCATTGGTGTCAAGTGGGTGTTATAATCCCCCACTGTGACTATATTACTATCCATCTCTCCCTTTATGTTTCAGATTTGCTTCATGTATTTAGGTGTTCCTATGTCTTGTGCATCAATATTTACAAGGTTTATATCCTTTTGTTGAATTGATCCTTTTAGCATTGTGTAATGTCCTTTTGTTATGGCCTTTGTTTTGAAGTCTTTTTTTATCTGATATAACTATTGCTATGCCAGCTTTTTTTTTTCATTTCTATTTGCATGAAATATACTTCTCTATCCCTTTACTTTTAGTCTGTGTGTGTGTCTTGCATTCTAAGATGGGTTTGTTGTAGACAGCTTATATATGGGTATTGTTTTCTATGGGTATTGTATCCATTTGGATACCCTAATTATTTGATTGGAGTATTTGAGCCATTTATATTTAAAGTGATAACTTGTAGGTATGTATTTATTGCTTATATCTATGTTACTCTTTTTCTTCTCCTTTTTCTTTCCAAATTTTAGAATTGATTAGAGAGAGAGAGGAGAGGATAAAGAGAAAGAGAGAGACAAACATTGATTTTTTTCTTACCCTCCCACTGTCTATTTTCTACCTACCATCTATGCTACTTATTCTCTGTACCTTTTCCCCCTCTCTCCCCTCCCACTCCCCTATCCATAACCCTCCATGTGATCTCCATTTCTGTAGTTCGGTTCATGTTCTAGTTGATTGCTTAGTTTGTTTTTGTTTTAAGTGTGGTTTTTAATAATTGTGAGTTTGCTGTCATTTTACTGTACATGTTTCTTTATCTTTTTTTCTTAGATAAGTCCCTTTAACATTTCATATAATAAAGGCTTGGTGATGATGAACTCCTTGAACTTGACCTTATCTGAGAAGCACTTTATCTGCCCTTCCATTCTGAATGAAAGCTTTGCTGGATAGAGCAGTCCTGGATGTAGGTCCTTGTGTTTCATGACTTGAAATACTTCTTTCCAGCCCCTTCTTGTCTGCAAGGTCTCTTTTGAGAAATCAGCTGACAGTTTTATGCACACTCTTTTGTAGGTAACTATCTCCTTTTCTCTCGCTGCTTTTAAGATTCTCTCCTTATCTTTAATCTTGGCTGATGTCATTATGATGTGCCTTGGTGTGTTCCTCCTTGGGTCCAACTTCTTTGGGACTCTCTGAGCTTCCTGGACCTCCTGGAAGTCTATTTCCTTTGCCAGATTGGGGAAGTTCTCCTTTATTATTTGTTCAAATAAGTTTTCCACTTGTTGCTCTTCCTCTTCCCCTTCTGGAACTCCTATAATTCAGATGTTGGAATGTTTAAAGATGTCCTGGAGGTTTTTAAGTCTCTCCTCATTTTTCTGAAATCTTGTTTCTTCTTTTCTGATTGGATGTTTCTTTCTTCCTTCTGATTCACACTGTTGATTTGAGTCCCAGTTTCCTTCCCATCACTATTGGTTCCCTGTGCATTTTCCTTCATTTCACTTAGCGTAGCCTTCATTATTTCATCTAATTTGCAACCAAATTCAACTAATTCTGTGAGCATCCTGATTACCAGTGTTTTGAACTGTGCATCTGATAGGTTGCTTACCTCTTTGTTGCTTAGTTGTATTTTTTCTGGAGCTTTGATCTATTCTTTCATTTGGACCATTTTTTTTGTCTTGATGTGCTTGTTATGTAGGGAGGGGCAGAATCTTAGGTGTTCACCAGGGCAGGGCAACCCATGTTGATGGGTTGTGACACTGTATGTGGGGCAGGGGTCTGAGAGGGAACAATGGCGCTTGCTCCAGTCTCTGCTGTATTTCACTCACTTCCCCTACTTCCCACAAGCAAATTGAGCCCTTCTGGTGCTGATACCTGTGGGGTGGGTTTGTCTATGTTCCAGGACTTTCTGGGTCTCTCCAAGAACTCTCCTGTGAGGCTGGGAGTTTCTCCTGCTGCTACCCCCACCCCCACAGGTGTTTTCAATCAGTGGTTTGAGGCTTTATTTCCCCATGCTGGGGCCGTGGGTTGTGTGGTCTGTCCCGTCCCGCTACCCAGTTTTGCCTGGTTTATCTGCACGTGAATGTGGGACCACTGGTCCACCAGCCGATGCGGGCTGTGCCCTGCTCCAAAAGCTGCCACTTTGCTATGAGTCCTCTCCTCCCTGGCTGCCGGACTTCGCCCCTCCTACCAGTCTGGATGAATGTGTCTTCTTCAACTCCTTGGTTGTGAAACTTCCATACAGTTTGATTTTCTGTCAGTTCTGGTTGTTTTTTGTTTTTAAATTGTTGTCCTTTTGGTTGTGGGAGGAGGCACAGTGTGTCTACCTACACCTCTATCTTGGCCGGAAGTCCATATCTGATTTTTTTTTGTTCCACTTATTTATGCATTGATTGGTTAATTCCTGTATGTGCCCTAACTGGAGAGCAAACCTGCAACCGTGGTGTATTGGGACCATGCTCTAACCAACTGAGCTACCTGGCCATGGCGGTGGTTTCTTCTTCCTCTTCTTCCTCTTCTTCCTTCTCATCCTCCCTTTTCACATCCTCCTCCTCCTCCTCTTCTTCTTTACCCTTTAACATTTCTTGTAACACTGGTTTGGTATTAATGAAGTTCTTTAGCTTTTTCTTGTCTGGGAAACTCTTTATTTATCCTTCAATTTTAAATAATAGCCTTTCTGGGTAAAGTAGGCTTTATTCCATTATTCTATGAAATACTAAAGGAAATTATATAAGAAAAAGAAAATCAAAATGATGAACATTAAAATGGCAATAAATTCATAACTTTCAATAATTGAATCCAAATAACAAACTAAGCAAACAAGCAGAACAGGAACAGAATCATAGATATAGAGATCATTTGGAGGGTTATCAGTTGGGAGAGGAAAGGGGGGAAATGATGGAAAAGGTACAGAGATTAAGAAGCATGAATTGGCAGGTACAAAATAGACAGGGGGATGGAATAAAGTAGCCTTTCTTGGTTGCAGGTCCTTGTTTTTCATCACTTTGAGTATTTTATGCCAGTCCCTTGTGGCCTAAAATATTTGTTGAGAAATCAGCCAACAGTTTTATGGGAGCTTCCTTGTAGGTAACTGTCTTTCTCTTGCTGCTTTTAAGATTCTCTCTT
>PVKM010009122.1:13250-37637 GCA_004027735.1 Carollia perspicillata | reverse complement strand
GGAGGGGAATGAAGGGGGCAATGGGAGAACTGTAATGGCATAATCAATAAAAAAGTTAAAAAAAAAAAAAGAAAATCCTGGTTTAAGATTACAGAAATAGAGATGGTGATCTAAGATTGTTAGTTCTGGCCTTTAAATTTCATTTTCTAGTTGCAAAATATACTACAATAGGGCAGGAAACTGTTTAGCCTTAGAAATCTTTCTGAATAAGATGCCTTTCTGAGTTCTGTTTGATTAGTTAGAAAACTTCCTAATACTTAAAATTCATTATGAAAATTAGATTTATTTTAAATATTTTTAAGTGTATACATTTTACTTCATAGTCTTTTTAATTTGGCCTATCTTTTGACTGAAGCATTTAGTCCATTTATATTAAGTGTATCTACTGATATATTTGGGTTTAAATCTAATGTCTTACTTTATGTTATTTGTTTCAACTATTCCATCTTTCTTTTTCTTTTCTTTCTTGCCTTTTTTGGATTGACTCTTTTCTACCATTCTAGGTTTTTCCTCAACTAGCTTGGAAAATTATATACTCTATTTTTATTTTTAGTGGTGACCCTAGAAATTACAGTCCACATAAATTTCTTAACTTGGGTCCTCTAGAAAGTAGAACCTGAGTCCCAGTTTCCTTCCCTTCGTGGTCGGTTCCCTGTATATTTTCCTTTATTTCACTTTGTATGGCCTTCATTTCTTCCTTCATTTTGTGACCGAACTCAATCAATTCTGTGAGCATTCCTGATTACCAGTGTTTTGAACTCTGATTCTGATAGGTTATCTATCTCTTCATCACTTAGCTCTTTTTCTGGAGTTTTGATCTGTTCTTTTATTTGGGCCATATTTCTTTGTCTCCAAGGTCCTGTTACATTGTAAGGGGCAGGGTCTTAGGTATTTGCCAAGTTGGGGCAACCCACTTCTGTGTTGTGGTGCTGTAAGTGGGGAAGGGTTCAGAGAGGACACAGTGCCACTCACTTGCCCACCTCTAGCCCCACTTTCCAACAACCTCTCCTGTGAGACTGGGAGTTTCTCCCGTCTCTGCAACCCCCACAAAATTTTGCAGCTAGAGGTTTTTTGAGTCTTTAGTTTCCCAGTCAGCCAGCCCTTCCTCGCCCGCGCAGTCCATCGCCTTGTCGCGCGTCCTCTCTGCCCAGCTGCCTGTCTCTACCCCTCCTACAGTCTGGATGAATGTTTCTTTAACTTCTTGGTTGTTGAAATTCCATGCAGCTTGATTTTCTTGTTTTATGGTTTTAAGTCGATTGTTTATTGTTCTTAAATTGGTTGCTTGTTTTGGTTGTATGAGGAAGCGAAGTGTTTCTACCTATGCCTCTTCTATCTTGGCTGGATCTACATCCAAGACTGCTCTATCCAGCAAAGCTTTCATTTACAGTGGAAGGACAGATAACAGTGTTTCTCAGATAAGGTCAAGTTAAAGAAGTTCATCATCACCAAGCCCTTATTATATGAAATGTTAAAGGGACTTATCTCAGAAAAAGAAGATAAAAAATATGAACAGTAAAATGACAACAAACTCAAAACTATCAGCAATGGAAACTAAAAAAACAAAAACTAAAACTAAAACGAACTAAGCAAACAACTAGAAGAGGAACAAATTCACAGAAATGAAGATCACATGGAGTGCAATCAGTGGGGAGGGGGAGGGGAGAGAATGGGGAAAAAGATACAGGGAATAGGAAGCATAAATGGTAGGTACAAAATAGACAGGGGCAGGTTAAGAATAGTATGGGAAATGAAGAAGCCAAAGAACTTATATGTACAACCCATGGACATGAGCTAGGGTCAGGGCGTGAATGCTGGAAGGTGGGAGGGTGCAAGGCAGAGGGGGGATAAAGGGGCAAAAATAATTGAGATAATTGTAATAGCATAATCAATAAAATATACTTAAAAAAGAAAATAGAACTGGAGACAAAGATGAAAGTATTGTTCCTCTATATGGGAGATGCAGAAACTGAGGGTAGGGAAGAAAAGGGAAGGAAGTAAGGTAAGGAAAAAAATTGATGCAGTCTGTTACCACAGTGGCCAGGCTTGGTGACAAGCAGTGAAGACTCATAGGAGTGTCCCAGCAAGTCTGTTCACTCACAGTGTGGGACTTCTCCAGAAGGTTTTTAAGGAGAGACTGCCTTTCTGAGCAGTCCATTGAAGGGCAGTGCAGTTTCCCAACTTCTCCCATCTCCCATTTCTCATTGGCTAAGGTTTGCCACACGAAGCTGTGTCATTGCGTCCTGTGGTAACTTCTCAGGAAGCCAGATCTCATGCTCAGTGGTGTGACATTGCAGCCAGTTCTGGGAGGCAGAGGGGCAACTCAGGTCAGGTAGGCTTGGTGTACTTCAGTTCGGACTCCAGCCTGCTCAGGAAGCTGGGCAAAGGCAGCAGCAGTGTGGAGTGGGAGGCAGGCAGCACCTTGGGAAGAGGAAAATGGCCAAGGGGCTCTGAGGAAGCATTAGGAGTTTATCCAGTACTCATTCATAACGTGAAAATCTGAAGCGAAGATGTACTTTTACCTGCCCATGCATAGTATACTTAGCCTCATTTACCTCCTTCCTCACATGTATGTTATTGTGTATTTAATTCTTATTTTTTCTGTTTCACAAGACATTAATACTTTGTTTTAATTAGTGTTTATTAAGATTTAGTCATTTACCCCTTTTGTGGCTCTTTATTTCTTCCTGTATCTCATCTATTTAAGATCGTTTTCCTCCACCCCAAGTACATCCTTCAGAATACACTAGTGTTCGAGGTGTGTAGTACGCTTCCTATTACATACGGAAGAAGGAAAAATACGAATGCATAGATTTGTATTAGCTAAAAGAAACACTGGAAAACAATAGAGAAAATCAATGAAACCAAAAGTAGCTTCACAACAAAATTGATAAATCTTTAGCTAGATCAACGAAGGAAAACGAGAGAGGAAACTCAGATCTGAACATTAAGAACAGAAGAGGAGACATCACTGGAACTTCCCAACATGCAGATTGTAAGGGATACTGGGAACAGCTAGGGGAAATAAGTGAATGTTAACAGGCACAGGGGTTCTTTTAGGAGTGATGAAAATGTTCTAAAATTGATTATGATGATGATTGTTCAACTCTGAATATACTAAAAACCATTGAACTGTATACTTTAAATGGGTAAATTGTATGGTATGTGAATTTATCTCAATAAATTTGTCTTTTAAAATGAAACACTGGGAGAATACACAGGGAGCTAATAAAAGTGGTTGCCTGGGCTCCGGCCAGGAGGCTCGATTGGTTGGAGCCTCATCCCATCTGCCAGAAAGTTGAGGGTTCAGTTCCTGGTCAGGGCACATACCTAGGTTGTGGGTTCAATCCCCAGCTGGGGCCTATACGGGAGGCAACCAGTTGATGTTTCTTTCTCGTATTGACGTTTCTCTGTGTCTGTCTGCCTGTCTCTCCCTTTTTCTCTAAAATCAGTAAAAACATATCCTCGATAAAGGTTAAAAAAAGTGTTGGCTGGGGTGGGGGTGTGGAAGAGTGGATGAACACAGGGCTGAGACTGAAAATTATTTTTTTAAGTATTTTTATATAGTTTAAATTTTTATAAACAAAGTGTTCAAAAATGATAAAATATGGAATCCTGGGAAGTTGTGGTGAAGCAAATGAAAATAATGTAGCTAATGTTAGCTGTTGAAGGCCTGAATAATAACACAAAAATAATCATGTTCATCAAATAAGGTGGTAAGTATGGAGCTGGAGGTTGGAGCGGAACTATAATAAAGTTTCTTTTCATTTATTTGGGTCATGGTTCAAACAATACATTTCCACCTATATGTGGCAACACATGGACTATTTCTATTTTGTGACTCTTGCCCTTGAGAATAGCTACATCTATACAAGGTGAAGATGGCGGTACTATTTGAAGGCTTACTGTATGCAGATTCAAGGAAAGATCCCTGGCCTGAACTGGTAATTAGTAGAGTTTATTAAGGGCAACTTACATAGTTGGCATATCTTTGAGCAGCTGCAAGACAAAATGGCCCTGTGCTGCTCAGAAGGTGCCTAAGAATTATACAGAACAAGGCGAGATAGTTTCCAGCACTCGTACATGACTAGTCCCGGGTACAGGTGAATGCTCTATGTGATTGACCAGGTCAGGACAATGGCCTGTTCCAGACACCAGCATGTAGTGGGAGGCAGGGCGGGAGTACTGGTTTATGTCAGAAGGAGTGTCGATTATGATCCGACTGTTTCCAGGTCAGGTCTGTGGGCAGATCTCGCGGCCCAGGGCAACACGGAGGTCAGGCAGCTGTCTGGAACAATCTTTTGATCCTTCAAAAAGCAGAAGAAAGGTGATTAGATTAAAAACATGTAAGTCTTATATTTAAGAACCATATGTGACTCACTGCCATAATCAGAAAGTGAGGGGACAGCAGACTTCTTGGAATGGCTGTGAGAAAGAAGAACCATAAACATTGTGTAAGATTTCTCAGTATTTTGTAACTTCCTCATGGTTCTGGTCATCTGTGTTCAGCAGTTTGTATTTCTGTAATGATTGCCAAATTCATAACATGACACGATTTCAAGTGGTGAGAAAGAAAGTATACAGCCAGTCCTTGGGAAGTGGGGCTGTTTAATTGCAGGTCTTTAGTGGGTGGCAGAGTTTAGGAGAAAGGGTGAGAAGTTTGAGTTTGTGGGGCCTACAGTAAAGAAAAAAAGGGCACGCTTCTGAATAAGCAGCCTTGGGACTGCCCTGTTCTTTAAGAGTGGAAAATTAATTGTCTTCTTTCTGTGTTCTCTAATGCTGTTCTCGGGAGACCTATTACAAGGTGGACTGGGGGTTCTCATGGGGCCCTGAAGGGATTTAAATTCTTGATTTCACCCGACTAAATTGCCGTTTGAGTTACACCTAAGGCCAGAGCCCTGAAAATAATACACAGTTTGTTCAGTTACTAATTCCCTCTGCAAACCTGTACATCTGTTATCTATCTGACAGGATCCTAGGCAGTAGGACACAGACACCAAAAAGAGGACATAAACCCTACCCTCGTGGATCTGTGAACCTCCCAGCCTAGAAGGCAGACCTATAGAGGAGTCAGTGCGAAAGTGCGAATAATAGGCCAAGTGCTGTGGGCATGCAGAAGAGGAGATGTGAGATGGGCTTGGATGCAAACTCAGTGCGCCAAGGGGCCAGGCAGATGAAGCAAGTAAGTGAAAAGGGGCAGGGTGCTGCGAAGTGGTGGTGTCTGGAGAGCACTTGTTCCATCTAAAAGAGGCAGCCTTGAGATGCCTGGCCCAGGGTTAGAAGAGAGATGTAGTTTTCTCTTTGTGTCCTTTTGTACCTTTTGAATTTTATACATGTGCACTTGTTACTTAGCAAAAAAAAAAAAAAAGGTTTTTTAAAGGAGATAACCATTACTCAGCCCCTGCTTATTTTTTCTTTCTAGGAATGTAAGTCTCCTACTGCCATGTATTTTGATATTTAAACAGAAACTGGCTCTGGCTGGTATGGCTCAGTTGGTTGGAGTGTTGTCCTGTATACCAAAGGGCTGGGGGTTCGATTCCCAATCAGGGCACATGCCTGGGTTGAGGGTTTGATCCCTGGTCAGGGTGCTTATGGGAGACAGCCAGTGGATGTTTCTCATTCACGCCAATGTTTTCTCTCCCTTCCTCTCTCTCTAAAGTCAAGCATATTTTTTAAAAGGGAGAGAGAAACTGAAAAATAGGAAATGTTGAGTGAATTCTCCTAAGTGTTAAATGTTGGTGGCTAATTTTTAAAAACCATGCAGGTTACATAAAATTTATCATGGGCCACCTAGTTTACAAACTTGGGCCCAGCTGATCTCTTCTTTATTCTTTATTATCAGGACAGAGAATCGTAATTTTCAGGTTTCAGGCTTTCTTAGGATATATCCCTCTTAGGGGATAATTCTGTTTCAATTTTTAATATTAAGAATTGACTCTTTGGAGGAAGAGGAATCTTTTTTGGATCAGTGATTTTAAGGGTTACACCTGGACTTGTAGGGCCTGTAGCAGCAGCATCACCTGGGGACAAGTTAGAAATGCAGGTTCTTGGGCCCTGTTAGATGCATTGAATCAGAAATCCTGAGGCTGAGCCTCTCTGTGTTTAACAGATCATCCAGGTGACTGTGATAAATGCTAAAGTTTGAAAACCACCATCTCTATTATAGAGGTACAGAGGTAACTTTTTTAAGGTCCTGATAGTAGAATTCTACTGAACTGAAAAAGAAAAAAATTAACTCAGGTAACTATAGAAAACAAATCCCAAACATGGAATTGCTTTTTCATTTCTTTAGATTCTCTTTAAACATTAGTGGATTTGTATGTACACTAAGAATTTTTAAAAAATCAAGTTGAGTTGTAATTAGCATACAATAAAATGTTTCCATTTTAAGTGAACAGTTTTGAGGACTTTTGGCAAATGTATACACCCATGCACTGACCTCCACAACAGAGAACATGTTCACCCACCCTGCTGGCCCCTGTTTGCCAAGACTTCCAGCACCAAGTACTGCTGCTCTGTTCTCTATCACTGGGATTACTTTGGGCAGTTCTGCAATTTCTAATGCATTGAATCACACAGCACATATGGCTTCCTTTACTTAGCATGGTGTTTTTGAAATTCATCCACGTTATCTGTATCAATAATTTGTTCCTTTATACTGCATGTTAGGATCCCATTGCACGGATAATTTATCATTTGTTTATTCCCAGTGAACACTGAGGTGGTTTCTGGTTTCTTGGTGGTTATGAATAAAGCTACTATGACATTCCGTTATAAGTTTTTGTGCGTTCATATGTTTCATTTTTCACATGTAGGAATGGAATTACTAGGTTGAATGGTAAGTGTATACTTAACTGTACATAACACTACCCAGCTGGTTTTCCAAAGCATTGCACTATTTTACACTCCCACAAACTATGTATGCGTTTACATGTTTGTTTTTGGCACTCAGTATTTTAATTCACTTCCTTTGGGGATTTTTTTTCCCCTTCCTGCAACATACTGGTGTATTTGGATATTTTTCCAATTAAGGCTATGAAGAAGTTTTCAATGGCACTAGGAGTAAAAGGGTAGTTCTTTCAAGAACTCATAAAGGGTATCCAGTAAAAATCTACAATAAACATCATACTTAGTGGTCAAACTTCAGAAGAATTCCTGCCAAAGTCAAGGATAAGGTTGGTTAGTCATTATCACCTTATTAAGCAACATTATGTTAAATCAGTGCCACAAGACAAGAAAATGAAATGGCTGTAAAAGACAAAACTGCCATAATATTCAGATAATACAAATATTTACTTAGAAAATTTAAGAGGATTTATAGTCATATTAAAAATGGACTAGAAGGAGTCTTATGTATCATGAATAAACATTTAGAAAATAGGAGAGTAAAAAAAAATCCCAGTCATAAGGGAAGCAAAACCTACCAGGCACAACAACAAATGTAGTGTGCGTCGGACAGAGGTGCACCCCCATTATGAAGGAAACAGGCTTATTGTGAGGCCGAAGGGTCACCAATGTGGAGAGGTTGCAGCAGGCTGCGTCATCGAAAATGGTTCAGAAGAATGCCCTCCCCGTAACATCATACATGTCATTGCAGTAGTTAGGAAGGGCCAGTGAACACCTGGTCAACTAATAAGGATTGCTTCTTGGCTGTGTAAATGACCTTTTGACCAGAGCTTAGGCAGAGGAAGTGACATGTCAGGGCCACTGGTAACAGCTAGAAGAAGCTTTGCTAACCAGCATTTTGCTCAAATACCCAAAAAACAAATCCCAAAGTGGGGAGGGAATGAGTTTTTTGGGATACCTGTGTTTGCCTTTCCCTGAAATCTAGCTTTTATGGCAGCATAACCTAGTGGTTGAAAGTGCAGACTCTGATTAATCTGAACCCCTATATGCCTGAGTTTCCTCATCTGTAAAATAGAAATAATAATAGCTTCTTTGTTTAGACTATTAGTGGGATTACATGGACATATCTAAAGTTCTTAGAAATGTGCCTGGGTAGTAGTAATGTCAAAATAAATTTTAGTTCTTATTTTAATAAATACACAACATTGAAATGATTTTTCAAAGTATAAACCCAGAGCCCTGGCCAGTGTGGCATAGCTGGTTGGAGCATCATTCTGTAACCGAAAAGTCCTAGGTTCAATTCCCAGTCAGGGCACATGCCCAGGTTGTGGGTTTGATCCCTGGCCTGGATGTGTACAGTCCCCAGTCCAGGCAACCAATGTTTCTCTCCCTTCCTCTCTAAAAACAATGAACAAAAAAATCCTTGGGTGAGGATAAATAAAATAATAATAATAAGAGTAAATAAAAATAGAAGTAAAAACTCAGAAAATTAAGAAACCAGAAGGGGACCACCAGCACATGGAATATTTTAACAAGTTTTGGAAGGTGGAAACTCAAATGGAATAGTGGTATTTATTCCATTCTCTTTCTCTTCTTTCTAAAGATAATTGAATAAAAAATCTTATTTAAAAAAAAGAACTGGTCATTATGCTCAAGGAACTTCCCAAGTGTCCTTTCAGCTGCTAGCTCTGTCTTTACAGGTAAGTTGAAATCATTTTCTGAGGGGTTCCTCTGACATTTAGGGCTTCTCCAGGCTAAATCCTGGATCCCCAGTCTGGCCTCCATAAAGTAAAAAGCTTAGATTCAAGTCACAGTTATGTGGCTTTTAATTAAATTTTTGACCATAATTCTGACCAGTCAGCTTTTAAATGGCCTACTTAAAAAATAATTGGCAACAGCATGGATGGAACTGGAAAGCATTATGCTGAGTGAAATAAGCCAGGTGGTGAAAGACAAATACCATATGATCTCACCTTTAACAGGAACCTAAACAACAAAACAAACAAGCAAGCAAAATACAACCAAAGACATTGAAATGGAAAGCAGGTTGACAGTAACCAGAGGGGAGAGGGGAGGGGATTTCAGGGGAAAAGGGGAAGGGATCACAGGAACAAGTATAAAGGACACATGGACAAAAACTAAGGGGGGTGGAAATGGGAGGGAGGTGGGGGTGAACTGGGATGGGAGTAAAAGAAAACTGTACTTGAACAACAATTAAAATATTTTAAAAAATAAAATGAAAAAAATTATTGATTTTTTTAGAGAGAGAAAGAAAAATATCAATGTGTTATTCCACTTATTTATGCATTCATTGGTTGCTGCTTGTATGCCCTGACAGGGGATCGAACCCATAACTGTGGTATTTCGGGACAATGCTCTAACCTACTGAGCTACCCAGCCAGGGCTAAATGGCCTACTTCTTGAACATAAATTGAAAACTGAGGATTGGTATACTTTTGAGGATGGCTGGCAATGTGAAAAATAAATGCCAAGGTAAATGATAATAGCCTTGGAGGAAACATAATTTAGGTGACAGATGAACTAAACATTAATATTGATAAAGTTAATTTATCAGGACCCACAAAATTAAGGCCATCCTCCTGGCCTGGCCCAAATCACAAATCTAAACCTATGTCAGCCTGCACTTACGGGACACACCGGTCATGGAAACCTAACACACACTAACCACAATCCTCCAACTCAGCTTTAGCCAGTCTACCTTCCCCTGGAAAATAGGACTGTGGTTCTATCAGGAAACCCCCGCCCTCCTGGCCAACCCTGCCCTGTTCCCCGCCACCCCTTCCCCATGAAACTCGCTCCTGCCCCAGATCCCTTGGGGACAGTGCCCTGCTGCGGGTGAGGCACTGCGCCTGCCTGATCCATGGGCTGCTGTCCCTTGAATCGAGGACGTCAAACTCATTATTAACTTGCTTTGGTTTTGTCATTTGACACTATCATAGGAGACATAGAGAAAGATCGAGTAGGTTAAAAAAAAATAAGATGTCATAAAAATCAAGAACAGTCAGAGAACAATAAAGAGCCGTGGGAAGTTAAAGGTGTAACTGCTGAGATTAAGAATTGCCGTGGGAGAGTTGGAAGATGATGGGGAGGCAGTCTCACAGAAAGCAGAGCAAGAGCACCGAGAGAAGACATGAGGGGAAAAACGTGAATTTAGGTGGCCAGTTAAATCCCTACCTGAATAATGGGAATACTAGAAAGAGTGAAAAGGTAATAGCAGACAGTAGGACATTATTAAAGAAAATCATAGAAGATAATGTCCTAGGGCTGATGGGACAGTGACGTGATCAGATTGAAGAGGCCGAATGAGTGCCCAGTACGACGAATGTAGACAGACCCCAAACTAGACACAACATTTTGAAATTTTATAACCCTGAGAATAAAAGAGAAAATCCCGAAAGATACCAGAAAGATAGAAACTATCACCATCCAAGGAATAAGACATACTAGCGCTGTAAACATTAACCAATCTGAACTGTTTGGAGTGAAATACTTCCTGTTGTGGGACTTGGCAAGTTGTGTTACTCCTTCTGGGTCCTGACTAAGCCTTTTTGATGTATTGCATTAGAGCACTTCCTAAAAGTCTCTCAGAGAACTGCAGTTTGTTTTGAGTTTGGTTCTTCAAAGAGGTTTTCATTGCTTCCCATTCAAGGACAAACACCGAGCATTTGTACTCAGGCCACCCATTCTCCTTCCAATTGACTGGGACTCTGGATAAACCTCTCGGTAAGTAAATTACCATCTCTGGCAAAGCTGCTTTCCTTCCACACCTAAAGTTATAGCCCTCTTATTTCTCCCTTTTTAAAAATTTGATATATTTATTTTCAGAGAGAGAGGGAGGGGAGAGAAAGAGAGGTAGAGAAACATCAACCTGAGACAGAAATATCAGTTGGCCATCTCTTGCCCTCCCCAAACAAGGAAACTGGCTGGCAACCCAGGCATGTGCCATGATCAGGAATCAAACCGAAAGTGACCTTTCGGTTCTCAGCTCAATCCACGGAGCTATACCAGCCAGGGCTTCTTTCTCTTATTTTTTTTTCCTCTGGAGGCAAGAGGACAGTCACTGTGGTCACACAGACTTGGGTTTAAATCCTAGATCCACCACATAGTTGCCTCAGTGGTCACTCTAAGCTCTTGTAGTCAGAGGACATGAAATCTGGAGAGGGTCTTGGATATCTCTCCCCCTCAGAAATGGCCTCCAGATCAGCAAAACTGACGACTGAACCATCCAAATTGCCCCCAGCTGGTCTGTTGCGACCCTGTACTTATTTATCTCTAGGGAGGCTACGAGCCATGGTGCTGTCTCTTGACCAAATCTGAGTGGCATGTCCTAACTAGTGACTAATGTGGTCCTGGGCTAGGGTCTGAGACAGACCAGAGGCAGCCTGGACCAGCTTTTCTGTTTTTGAGACTGGTCATGCAGCCTCGTTTTGGGCATGTGACTAGAAAGGCATAAAAGATCCCTCCTTGGAAGAGACTGGTTTCCTGAGACCTAGGTATCTTGCATATACCTGGGTTATTCATTACCTAAAATGCAATGCAGACTGTGCAATGGAGTAAGGCCTCTAGGAACTGGGCCTGGAATCTGAGACTCTCCGATGTTTGCCTGTTTTTTTAATTTTTATTTTTGTATTTGATCCTTTACCCACATTCAAGTTTTTTGTAAAGATGTTACGTAGAGTCATGTGAGTTTTTTCAATTACCAAACCCTGTGTAATTGCTGAAGACAGCACTGTGAATGGGATAATTGAAACAGTTTTTGGCTTTATAATTTAAATAATGGCTTAGGCTTTGATCGACAGAGAGAAAGATGAGAAGTGGGAGAAAGATTTAGAACCACTCATGGCAGGCAGGCTGCTGAGGAATCCCTGGTTTGAATTCCTTCAAATACTATAACTATTGGTGGGAGGGAAAGCACAGCAATGGAATTTAAAGGTGCTCAATCCAGAGTCAGAGGAAATAGCTAAGTGGATTGAAACAGAAATTCAGAGAGAGGGGAAGTCAGCCAAGAATACTGTACCTTGTCTGGTTTTGGCTGCTTTGGCAAAAATGAAACTACAAAAAGCCTTAGGCTGCCAACACCACCAGGCTTTGGCTGGTTCCTTCTGTGAAGGAAAGGGACATGAGGCCAAAGGAGAGGTGGGCAGGTATTTCTTCTGGTCATAATGAGATGCCTTTTGATAGAGAACCACTAAAGAGTCACTACAGGGGATGGGCATCAAGACAACTGAAACCGAGGAGGTGTTCAATCGAAAAACAATGTCACCCCCGTGGCTGAAGGGTTGCAGGTTCAATTCCCAGTTAGGGCACATGCCTAGGTTGCAGGTCCAGTCCCCGGTCTGAACATGTATGGGAGGTAACCAATCGATGTTTCTTGCTCACATCCATGTTTCTCTCTCTCTGTCTCTAAAGAACAATGAAAAAAGTGTCCTCAGGTGAGGATTAAAAAAAAAAGCTAAGTAACCCTGTGGACTGATAGAGAGCTGCTTGAGGAAACACTGCTGAAACAGATTTAAAGCATTATAGACAAAGAAGTGCTTTTCCTTGTCTTAGGCACTTGGAAATGAAGGTCATGCTTGGTGTTAATCAAGACCTTCTGTTCACTGCCACTTTTGCAGAAATGCGGGTAGATGGGCAAATTGCAAATCAGCTGAGCTGGGTAAAGGTGGGGCACATAAAACACATCTTCTAAAGTGGAACCATCTAGTTCCACCTGGGAGCATTAAATGGAACAGTCCCTTCGAGGCTTCTCAAGTGCTGAGGATACAAGCAAGCATCTTTGGACTTGTTATATGACTATACCGAGGTATCCCTTGTTTTATGCCTTTGATGTAACTGGTGATTGATGCTGTGATAAGAGGGCCTCCAATTGCTTGGACTGCACGTGTGACCTTACCAGTAGGGGGCAGGCAGGATGAAGTGAGAGAGGCTGACCTATTAGCATATTTCCTCCAACTTGGGCTGAATGCGGATCAGATCAGTATGATGCAGAAGAAATGAAACAGTTGGAATAAAAGGTTTGAAGAAAATCTCAGGACTACTCAATACAATGGAAATATCCACTAACCTGCTTTTCTTTCCCTTCTAAGAAGACAGCCGCTCAGGCCCTGGCTGGTGTGGCTCAGTGGACTGAGCACCGTGCCTGTGAGTCAAGGGGTCACCAGCTTGAGTCCCAGTCAGGGTGTGTGCCTGGGTTGTGGGCTGGGTCCCCAGTAGGGGGCACCAGAGAGGCAACCACACATTGATGTTTCCCTCCGTCTCTTTTTTCTTCCCTTCTCTCTAAAAATTAAGTAAATAAAATAAAATAAAAGACATAGCCAAAAAAAAGAAGATGGCCACTCAGGAGGAGGCCACGGGAGAGAAGATTTCCCAGCATGACCACGCTTCGCTCCTGGACCTGTCTGCTCTTCTAGGCATCGATGCTTTTCAATATGTAAAGGAAATGGAAAAAGAGGAGCAGAAAGAACAAGAAAAAATGCAGAAAGGCTTTAACTCAGAAATGCGCAGTGAAGCAAAAAGATTAAAGACTTTTGTGACCTATGACTCCTACAATTCATGGACACCCCAGGAGGTGGCAGCGGCTGGGTTCTATTTCACTGGCGTCAAGTCCAGGCTGCAGTGCTTCTGCTGCAGCCTCATCTTGTTCCAAAGCAGCCTCCAGAGACTCCCCACAGAGCTGCACAAGAAATTCAGTCCAGATTGTGAGTTCCTTTTGGGCAAAGATGTTGGTAACATTGCCAAGTATGACATAAGAGTTAAGAATCCAGAGAACAAGCTGAGAGGAGACAAAGCAAAGTACCAGGAAGAGAAGGCCAGACTGGACTCCTTCAAAGACTGGCCATTTTATGCCCAGGCGACATCCCCAGGGGAGCTCTCAGCGGCTGGCTTTGTCTTTACAGGTAATTAAAAATCTTTTCTGAAGTATTTCTCTGGAGTTTTAAGTTTAGGTTTCATTTTTCAGTTGCACTATGTTGTGAATTTTTCCTCACTTGTTAAATGTATTAGGTCTATTTTATTAACATTCAACTTCGCTAATTTTACTTTAGTTTTATGTTTCATGCAGCATATTAATTTGTCAAATATATAAAAAATTAAACAGCCCTGGCTAGTGTGGCTCAGTGTATTGGGTGCCGGCCTGTGAACCAAAAGGTTGCAGGTTCGATTCTCAGTCAGGGCACATGGCTGGGTTGGAGACCAGGTCCACTGTAGGGGTCATGCAAGAGTAACCACACATTGATGTTTCTCTCCTTCTCTTTCTTCTTCCCTTCCCCTCTGTCTAAAAATAAATAAATAAAATCTTAAAACATTAAATAGTTACTTTTCCTTAAATTTGGACCTTAGACAATACTGACAACATTCTTAAGGTCCTTAAAATAAACCAGGAGGTGAGCCATTCCCCAGTCTCCTTACCCTTTTTCCTTTTGCTGCTCCTATAAGACCTTCTTCTGATTTTTTAAAGTGCTGCGATATTGGAGGGGCTTTTTGTTTGTTGGATGGTTGGTTTTAATGTTAGGGCTAACTCTACTATAAAGGGCAAACTGCATTTAAGAAAACTGTGCTTTGTTTGCATGGTCCTAGGCAAGCCATAAATGTTATGAAGGATGTGAATGAGAAGTGTAGTAACAGTAACAGCTGCCGTTGACTGAGCACTTACTTGACGCTAGCTAGACTCGGGCTATGCACTAATTCTCATCCAACAAACTCTCCCCTTCCTACCATTTCACAGTTGAGTTCATTGAGCTCAAAGAGTTTAAAAACGTGCGTAAGTGTCCATCCACAGCAATTTCATTGCAAAGCTACAGCTTAGGTTTTCTAACTGTGCCTTACTTAATGAGTTCTAGGGTTTCTCTGCTTCCTCACTACTTTGGCTCTGAGAACTCAAATAGCAAAACACCAGCTCTGGGAACACCTCGTGGGGATATTGAGTTAAACAGTTTAGAGTTCTGTATGTGAAGAAGGACTGTGGCTGAGGGGTGAGGTCCCAGGGCAGCGGGGCTGTGGAAGGAGACTCAGCCAGATGACAGTGTGATGGACAGACATGTTGGAGCACGTCTTACTCCCACACGGAGCAGTCAACTCATAGAAACACACCTTCTGGTTTGTCGCATGGTGCCATTGCTGGGCAATCTAAATGTTTTCCTTCATGCGTAGGGAAACGGGACACCGTGCAGTGTTTTTCCTGTGGTGGATGTTTAGGAAATTGGGAGGATGGAGATGATCCTTGGAAGGAACATGCCAAGTGGTTCCCTGAGTAAGTAGAGAAATCTGTCTCTTTTCTTAAAAAGATGAAACAAAACTAAAGACAAGAGTCACCTTCCTGGAGAAGCATCTTTAAGTTTGACTCTTTCCCTATCTGAAACTGGAACATTCCAGAATTTATTCAAGCAAGAAAGGCCTAATTACATCATGAGCATTTTGAATCATATAATTTTTACATAATTTCTTAAATGTTGTTTTATTATCCTAAATACTAAGACACATTTTTCTAAGTAGAAGTTTTAGGATCAGCCCTAATTGATAAATAAAAATAATTCACATAGGGCCCTGGCTGGTGTAGCTCAGTGGATTGAGTGCGGGCCTGCGAACCAAACAACCGCGGTTTGATACTCAGTTAGGGCACATGCCTGGGTTGCAGGTAGGTTCCCAGCAGGGGATGCACTAGAGGCAACTCTACATTGATGTTTCTCTCCCTCTCTCCTTCCCTTCCCCTCTAAAGGTAAATAAATAAAATCTATAAAAAAAATAATTCACATAGGGATGACATAAATGATATAAGAAAGAAGTTGGAAAATAAAGTAACATTTAAGGCTTCATTACAAATGGTTTCATGTACTGCTGATTACATACCAAAAAACCCCACCATTTTATTTTAAAAACTCAGAGTTTTGATTGTTGCAATGGTCTTTAGTTCCCTGCTTAAAAAATAAAGTGCATTTTAATTATTTTTAATGCTATATTTACTAGTATTTTCTTTTTAAAGATTTTATATATTTATATTTAGAGAGGGGGAAGAGAGGGGAAAAGAGAGGGAAAGAAACACTGATGTGAGAGAGAAACATTGATTGGTTACCTCTTACACATCCCTAACTAGGGACCTGGCCTACAACCCAGGCATGTGTCCTGACTGGGAATCAAACTGACAACCTTTTAGTTCACAGGCTGGCACTCAATCCACTGAGTCACACCAGCCACAGCTATGTTTACTAGTGTTTTCTACATGACTTTGTATCTATCAAATACATATTCATTTCCTTTACAATTTTTAACTTTCATTATGGAAAATTTCAAAAGTAGAGAGAATAGTATAATAAACCCTTATTAGCATATGGCCAAATTATATTCCATCCATCTCTCACTTGCCTCTCCCCAGACATTATATTAAAGTCAATCCTAGACATCTTATAATGTCATTTTAGAGTTATATACTAAAACATCTTTAAGAAACAAAACCACAATATTATCTCTCCTAAAAAGGATTAACATTAATTCCTCAATACATATTATTAAATACCTGAGTCAGTGTTCAATGTCCACATCCCCCTACTTCCCTCTCTTTCTTTACTCTTGGTTAATTTGAATCAGGATCCAAACAAAGTCCACATATTACATTTAGTTGATATGTCTCTGAAGATTTTTAACTTATAGGTTCCCTCCTTCCCTTTTTCTTGTCATTTACTCATTAAATAAACCACATAATCATCCCAGTAAAATTCCCTACACTCTAGGTTTGGCTGAACTTGTTTTTGTGGCGTTACTAATCTACTTCCTAAATTTCCTAGGACTTAGATCTAGGGATGTGATCAGGCTCATATTCTATTTCTTTAACAAATATCTGTCACATGCCTACACCATGCAAAGAGTTATTGGTTGATCATAAGTCAACCACAAAATAACTGGACAGTTATTTATATCTATAAGCCATCTTGCATATGGACAGCCATGCTTACAAAAAAATGGAAGGATGTCTATGATAAGTGAAAAAGTCAATATGCAAAATAATGTGTAGTGTAAGACCTTAAAAATATGTGAAGCCACTCAACCTATGTATAGACTTGTTTGAACATTCATACAAAAAGTTATGAAAAGGTATGAACCAAACAATAGATCTGTCCAGGTTTGAGTTTGTCAGGAGATGAAGTGGAGAGAGATTTTTATATTTTACTTTGTTCACTTCTATTTTGTTTAACTTTTTTGAAATGAGTGTGTTTTACTTTTGAAGTTGAAAAGAAAAAGTGAGGGGGCAGGTGGGAGGGAGAAAGGGGACAAAGGTGGAGAAAGGAAAGAGGGAAAGAGAGAGAGATGGAGGGGTGGGGGAGGGGAGAGGAAAGCTCTTCCAGAGAAGCAGGCGAGACAATTATAGGGATGCTCCAAGGCAGATTGCTAAATATTTTGAAGGTCACTCTGGCTCCTCGACCAATCAGAGTAGACCCAACCAATCAGACTCATGTACTGTAGTGGTTGACATGTACCATAATGGTAGGTACCAGGCGAGTGTCCGCCCCGGCCCAGTATCATGGCTCTTGGGCACCCGCCTCAGCTCTGGTCTCAGTTCAGAGCTTTACTTATACTCAGGGCCACCATGCTCAGTGCCACTGGGTTATACACTGGACAACTCCTAATGACACTGTTCACCCAGGCCATGTGACTAGACCAACCAGAGTGGCACCTCCTGTCGGGAGTAGCCCTGGTGTACCTTCTCTGACATTGGGCTGAGGGAAAGATAAGAAGCATAGGAGAGAAGATATGAGCCTGGTGACCAGCCTCACAGAGGGAAGGAGCTAAGGGCTGCTGGTGCAGAGAAGGGCAGGGCAGAGTGCTGACGCCGCGGAGGCACACAGAGCTGCTTCCCAGCGAGCAGACCCGATACAAGTGACTCAGAGTCTCGAATGTAAAAATGCAGGTGGTAATGTGTGGCTTGTAGGGTTGTCGTAAGGACTATGAAGTTGTATGGAACAAATTTCTTGTACACACTGTCACGTATTGTGTGAAGATGACTGACGATTTCACCATGTACTCTTTTTAAAAAATTCTATATTAATTTCCATTTTTTTAAGGTATGGTGATGTGTTTTGTTCACTAGATGAAATATATTATTATTTTACACAGTTTCCCTTACTGCCAGTAACTTTTGCATTACCAAAGGAACTAGATTTATTCATCATAGTTTAATTTAGCAAACAAACTAACAAAAACTAGCCTATATATTGCTGTAAATCAGTCTGTATTATATATTTTATTTCGAGAGAAAAGATAAATATTTCATTTAAAATTTTTCAGGTTGTCACTAATAGAAATAAAGAATACTTATGTGAGAATAATGGTGATTCTTTTAAGTAAGTTTTGGAATACGTTTTTTGATAATTTTATTTAAAGTTTAATAAAATTCACTAGGTTTAAGTATACAATTCAGTAAGTTTTAAAAGCGTTCCTTGTGCAACCATCACCACAATAATAGAGATATAGGACATCTCTATCATGATATCAGGGTAAACTTTAATTATGTTTATCAATTATAGATGTGAATTTCTCCAAAGTAAGAAATCCTCAGAGGAAATTGCCCGGTACATTCAAAGCTACGAGGGATTTGTTGGTGTCACGGTAATGTACAACAGCACTTTTTTTCTCTCAAGTTGGCTTTTGATGACCTAATAATATCTGAATTAGAAGGGGGCAGGCGTTTTTGTTTTGTTTTGGGTCACGGACTCTACTTCTTTCTTATTTCCTCCTTTCCTGCCCCTATTTCTCATCTAGCAGAATGAAGAAAATTACCTTTTCTTGCTAAACAAGACCCCTTAAAATTCCTTTTTCCAGGGCTCTTTTTTGTGTGGTTTGTCTGCCTTCCCGATAGTTTTTCCCTCTTTGACTGAGGCCACCTCCCCCAGCTTCTTTTGGCTGTCCCCATCTGAATGCCTGTGTAAGATCGGGGACCACGGCACCATTCCCCACAGAAGGCCTCAGAGTTACAGTCTCCTATCTGCTTACTTTAGAGCTATTTATTAGTAAGGATTCTCTAGTGGCAGGTGATAGAAAACCCAACTCAAATTGGCTTAAGCACAAAAGGGAATTGACTGACCAACATGACTCAGAAGATGAGAACCCTGCAGTGAGAACTTGACCTGAAAGTGAGGGAGAAGTGTTTCCTGAGAAAAAAATCCGGTGCAATTATTAGAGAGAGATCAGCTGCTCAGTACCTCACATGCTTCTGGATCCAGTTGCCTTCCTATAGCTTACACTTCCTCCTTAGTCAAAGTACATCTGTGATATCTACACGTAAATCAGCTTTGGAGCTAGATCTCTGGAAACAGTGACCCCAGAAGGCTTCCTGTTAGGTGTAAATAAACATTCATAGGTTCTTTCTGTTTCCTTTCGTTTTGTTTTGTTTTTGCACTGCATAAAAAAATCCAACATTAATAGAAACAAAAATTTAAAGAATGATCTCCAACAACCCTGCCACTCAGTCCAATGAAACTCCTCATTTGGGGGTAAGGGAGTTCTTGCAGTTTTCATTGGTAGATATGTAGATACTCTAAGTCAAAATTTTTAATTTCCTTCAGGGAGAACATTTTGTGAATTCCTGGGTCAAGAGAGATTTACCTATGGCATCAGGTAAACACTCGGACTTTTCAAAGGCTTTGCTTGTTTATTTCTTCTTTTATTTTTCTTTTGTTCTCATCCTTTTCTTTCTTTTTTTTTTAATGCCTCCATTTTCTTCCTCATTTGATGGTGCCATAATTGTTAAAAAAATTTTCTCCCCCACAAGATTTCTGGTCTTCTGGAGTGACTTAGTTTTTTTAGCATAAATGAGCATAGGGAATATGGCAGGGTTGGGTCCGTGGCTGACACTTGCCCTAAAACAATGAAAATTTCTGGATAAAATGGTTTTGAAAACATTCTTAAATGAACTAGTGTCTGTCTCCATTTCCTGGTACAGGGCTCCTAAAACTGTCAATTTCTCAAGTGATAAGAACACTAGGAGCATCTCTTATTCTAAAAATTGGTCTTTGACCCCATCTGCGACGAATTCCTAAGTGCTAAGAGCACTAGGAGCATCTTTTGTTCTAATGAAGTGACTCTGGGTGGGCTCCTGGGTGACTCCCCATGGGGGCTGGTCACTGGAAAAACCAAGCCAGGATTAGAAGCTTAGAATTTTCAGTTGCTCCCTGAATTCCCCAGAGAGGGAAGAGGGGCTGGCAATGGAGTTAATGATGACATGCCTACACGATGAAGCCTCCATAAAAATCCCGGTAGCACAGGGTCCGGGGAGCTTCCAGGTAGATGAACACATCCACGTGCTGGGAGGGGGACACACTCCGACTCCGTGGGGATGGGAACTCCCATGCTAGGGCCTCTCCCAGGCCTCAGCCTGTCTCTTCCTCTGGCTGTTTACCTGTATGTTGTATATCCTTTAATAAACCAGTAAACATACGTAAGTGTTCCTGTGAGTCCAGTGAGCCACTCTAGTTAATGAAGTGAACTGGCTGCAGTCTGGTGGGATCTGACGCTGTCTCCAGGTAGAGTGACAGAATTGAGTTACATGGTAGGACAGGCAGCTGGTGTCAGAGAATTGCTTGGTGGGGAAGACCGCCACATATCTGGTGTCAGAGGTGCCGTGTAGTATGCAGGAGGAAAAGACTGAGATTTTTTTAGTACATTTAGTATATGCAGATTAAAAATGAAGTGCTGGCAGGAATCCTGGGATTCAGTGGAATGTTGAAGCAGGCATTCGTATTTAGAAAATTTGCAGAACCAAGTTAACGTAAGTTTAACTTTCAAGTCCTTATAGGGCACAGATGACAGCAGCCAACCCCTGGAACCCACCCAATGTGGGCAGTCTAATGGAGACCACTCCGTAGAGTGGACACCCCGAAGGGCAAGAAGTCAATCTGCCTGCTCTTGAGGGAGCTGCATGGAAAATTTGCCTTTCTCCAATGTTGACACTAAGTCGTGGGGGAGAGGAATCTCCTTTAGCTTTTTTCTTTGTTTTGTTCTGATGCTAGATGAGGAAGAGATGATTTTTAAAGGCTTTATTATAGAAAAATTGGAAAGTGTACAAAAATAAGATAAGTATACACTCCACCACTCTGCTTCAGCAATGTAACACATGTTGAACCTTGCTCCATCGAAACCCCTTTCTTCTTTTTAACCTTTCCTCTGGTTATATTGGAACAAATTCCAAACCTCATATCGTTCTATCTGTAAATATTCAGCGATTACTCGAACACTGAGAGTTGCAGCATCAAAACTTGCTGGTTTCACCATATGCCTTTTATTCAAGCTTATTGCAATGATAGCATCTTTGCTAATGAAGAACTACGACTGGACTCTTTTAAGAACTGGCCTCATGAATCCCCTATAGGAGTTGCAGCTCTGGCCAAAGCAGGTCTTTTCTATACAGGTGAGTCAGTAGTTTACCTAAAGCTCTTACATCGCTCATCAGTCAAACCCCACGTGCAATTCATGATCCTGAACTTGTATTTATCTAGTCTTAACCATGGCCACTCTCCTAGCTTTCTACAACTCCCTTGGGTAGAAAGGCTCCAAACTGAAGCCTTAAGGTCTAGACAAACAATGAATACAAGTGCATGTATCCTCCATTTTTCGAAAGTTAGCTTTATGCTACTTTGTTTCTATGAAAGACATATACATTTGTCCAGGCAGACCTTGGAGATACTATGGGTTTGGTTCCAGACCACAGAAGTAAAGTGACTATCAAATTAGCAAGTCATAATCTATTTGCTGATGAGGCAAATAGACTTGTAAAAAAACGTAGTATCTATCTTCAATTTGTAAAAAAATGTAATATCTGTGAAGTGCATTAAAGCAAAGCACAATAAAACTGTCATATGACCCTTTTGCTTCTATCTCTTTAACCAGAACTTAGTAGTCAGATGGCCATACCTAGCTATAAGAGAAGCTGGTACATTTAATCTTTTTCCTGGGTGGCAATGTATCCAGCTAAAAATTAGGGTTTCTGTTACTGTGGAAGAATTAGCAATACTGAGAGTGTGAAGAAGGAGTCCTTGACACACTCTCCTTGGAAGAGAAAATCAGGAAATACATTTTTAAATGAAAAATCTTCCTTCCACTAGTTCAGAGTATTCTCTTTAGCTTCTGGTCATCAGAAAGCTCCACTCTGTAACACACAAAGTGTGGGCTGGTTCCCTTCTGCTAACTCTCTGCCTGATGTACAATAAGGATCAGAGAAAGGATACTGTACCCTTCCTTGGTACCTTGCTGGCCTTCTTCAGACCAAACACATAAACTGAGTTACAGTGAAGTTCCATGCAGATCGCATACTGAGAGGTCGAGTAGACACCAAAAAAATCACAGAGCAGCACAGAGTAGGGGGATGTAGTGATCATTTTATCTAGCAAATGTTCCATTGGCACAAAAATCTTAATGGTTCACAATTGTAAGCATTTGGAAAGGCACCGTCCCTACTCTCTCTGTTCTGTCCTCCTGTGTCCAGTGTTCTCACCCTCTTCCTTTTCGAACCTCCGCCTCTCCCCACAAATCCTAACCCTTTGACCCTCTTAGGGTCTTGCACGCTCTCGGACCTCATATTTTAATCCAGACGCAAAGGGAAGGTCTCCTCTGCCCTCGCTTTGTGGTGCCTGCAGGGCTTCGAGTGGAAGGAAGATGATGGATGTTCCATTTCTAGTTCAATCCTCTAGTAGATTCAAATGCTAATTTCCTACCAAGGAAATACAGTCTCACAAGGAGACTTGATCCTACGTCCAGTGGAATAAACCTGGCAATAATGTAGTAAGAGGCATTTGATTCTTCGTGAACTTACACAAGGGCTGTAACAGTTGTTCATACTTTTCCCCCTCAGCCCTAAATATATTCTTTCTGATTTAGTTACTAAACAAATACACAATGCCTAATAAGAGCTAGGCACTCTTCTAGGTCCATGAGATTTATTGGTGAACAAAAGAGACAAAAATGTTTTCTTTCATGGACCTTTAGTTCCACACTCTGATGTGCGAATCTCTTGCTCCACGGAAGGAAGGTGGGACACGTAGAGGGCAGTCATCAAAGTGCATGGTACACAGGAGCATCCATGACGACTTGCTCATTACCCCATTTGTCCTGTGGGGAGGATTGCCTCACTGCTGACCCAAGTTGTGACTTCATCGCAAAATCTGATTGGAAATGCAAGCAGGGTTTTGCTAATAAAGGCGTGGTGGTTATTACTGTGTCACTTAACAAACACACGTGCAAGTAGCACTGACAGAATTTCCTCGTATCTAGGTATAGAGGACACCGTCCAGTGTTTTTCCTGTGGAGGATGTTTGACACACTGGGTGGAAGGTGATGACCCATTAGAAGATCACACCAGATGTTTTCCTAAGTGAGTGGAATGAATGCTTAGTGTCTGTGAATCTGGATGTACTTTAAAACAATTTGTCCCTTGTTTTCTTCCTCATTTTCTTAAGTCTTTGCTCATTCTTCTGATTCATACCCTGAAGATGAGTCTTTAATCTCTTTTATCCCTTTGCTCTCATGACACCCTTTCCACTTAGCCTTTCCCTCATTATGGTTGGAGCATAGTTTTGGTTAGATCAGTATTTTTACATTCTATGTTTACTTATTGTGACCGTATAAATGCTATGCGGAGCTGAACCTATAATAAATCATGATTTATTTTCCCTTTCTGTAAGAGTTTTATTTTTTATAGAAAGTCTTGTTAGTATGTTTGCTTATTTTTTTTATTTCTTGAAAATACATTCATATATTAATCATTTTATTTTTTAAAAATTTTAAAAGATTTTATTTATTTATCTTTAGAGGGGAAGGGAAGGAGAGAGGGAGAGAAATATCAATGTATGGTTGCCTCTCGTGTGTCCCCTGCTGAAACTGGCCTGCAACCCAGGCATGTGCCCTAATTGGGAATCAAACTGTGGTTGTTTGGTTCACAGGCCTGTGCTCAATCCACTGAGCTATACCAGCCAGGGCCATATATTAATCATTTTAAAGAATACAGTCAAGTGGCATTTAGTATATTCACAATATTGTCCAACCACCCCTTCTATCTAATTCCATTTCATTACCCAAAAGAAACTCTGTGCACATTAAGCAGTCACTCCCTGTCTCCCCACCCCATTGCACTAGGCCTAGCTCCTTGGAGCTATAAATCTGCTAGCTTTTTAAAAAAGATTTATTTGTTTGTTTGTTTGCTTGTTTGTGTTTAGAGAGAGGGGAATGGAGGGAGAAAGAGAGGGAGAGGAACATCAATGTGTAGTTGCTTCTCGAGCACCCCCTGCTGGGGACCCGGCCTGCAACCCAGGTGTGTGCCCTGACTGGGAATTGAGCCAGTGACCCTTTACTTCGCAGGCTGGTGCTCAATCCACTGAGCCACACCAGCCAAGGCTCTTCTTTAAAAAATATGTTTTATTGATTATGCCATTACGGTTGTCCCAATTTCCCCCCTTTGTCCCTCTCTGCCCGGTACCCCTCTTCCCTACAGCAATCTTCCCCCTTAGTTCATGTCCATGGATCATGCATATAAGTTCTTTGGCTTCC
>PVKM010009122.1:0-13150 GCA_004027735.1 Carollia perspicillata | reverse complement strand
TAACCTTTGGCAATTTAATTATAATGTGTCTTGGTGTGGTCCTCTTTGGGTCCAACTTGTTTGGGACTCTCTGTGCTTCCTGGACTTTTATGTCTATTTCCTTTGCCAAATTAGAGAAGTTTTCTTTCATTATTTTTTCAAATAAGTTTTCAGTTTCTTGCTTTTCTCTTCTCCTTCTGGCATCTCTATGATTTGGATATTGATATGTCTGGAGATGTCCCAGAGGCTCCTTAGCCTGTCCTCATTTTTTTTTTTTAATTATATTTTTTCTTACTGCTCTGGTTGAATGCTTTTTTCTTCATTATGTTCCAAATTGTTGACTTGAATCTTGGCTTCATCCCCTCCACTATTTGTTCCTTGTAAGTTTTTCATTACTTTACTTAATGTAACCTTCATTGCTGCCTGGGTCTTTTTTATGCTATTGAAGTACCCACTGATTTCCTGGAGCATCCTGATCACCAATGTTTTGAACTCTGAATCTGATAGGTTGGTTATCTCCTTTTCATTTAGTTCTTCTTCTGGGGTTTTGTTCTGTTGTTTCATTTGGGCCATACTTCTTTGTCTCTTTGTTTTAGCAGCCTCCTTGTGTTTGTTTCTGTGTATTAGGTAGAGCTGCTTTGACTCCCTGTCTTAGCAGCATGGCCTATTGTAGAAAAGCAAACCTGTAAATTTTGTGGGGCACAGCCTTAGGTAATCAGCAGGCAGGGGCAACCCGTGTCACTACTCTGTGGCTGTGTAAGTGAGGGATCAGATAGGGAAAGTTCCACTGCCTGGCTTCTGGAGGTTTGCCCAGGAGGAAGCTGTCTCCTGGCATTCACCCTGTTTCCAGTCACTTCGCTTTCTCCCCGTATGCCACTGGTGCCCTTCCTGCTGTTGCCCTGCTGCTGAATCCCACAGGGTGTGGGTCTGCATGAGTCCTTATGCAGACCCTTTAAGAGGAATCTCCTGAAAATCTGGCAGTTTCTTCCCCTGCCCCAACCCCCACTGGTTTTTAAAGCCAGAAGTTATGGAGATTTATCTTCCTGGCACTGGAACCCTGGGCTTGGGTCTGGGGACCCCTCGCTCCCAAGGTATTTCTCCAGATTTTTATCCACTACATGTGAATGTGGAACCACCTGTCCTATCACCTCTCTGTGCCACACCATGTCTCTGCACCCCTCAGCCCATCTCTGAACCTCCACCCCTCCTACCCATCTGGATGAATGTTTCTTCTTTAAATCCTTAGTTGTTGGTTTTCCATAGAGCTTGATTTTCCGATGGTTCTGTGTGAAATTTGTTTTGTGGTCTAGTTTTAAATTTTTTCTGTTGTGAGGGAGATGAAGTGCCTTTACCTACACCTCCATCTTGACTGGAAGTCCCAAATTTTAACTTTTGACAATCTATTACTAATAATGTTGAGCATATTTTCCTACACAATTTCCTTATTATCTTTCTTCAGAGTGTCTTCATTATTTTTCCCTTTGTTCTTTTATATTCAGAAAATATATGAACTGTCCCTCTTTATCCCTCATAGTATTCCTTATTCTTAGTCTTTATCTGATGTTAATATAGCCACTCCAGTTTTTTTCAGTTTTTATATCTCTTTAAAAAGACATTTAATCCTTACCCAAGGATATGTTTATTGACTTTAGAGAGAGGAAGTGAGAGGGTAAGAGAGAGACAGAGAGAGAAACATTGATCGGTTGTCTCCTGAATGAGCCTCAGTTGGAGAATGAACAGGCAACCTAGGTGTGTGCCCCGACTGGGAACTGAAACTGAGACCTTTTGCCGTATTGGATGATGCACCAACCAACTGAGCCACCCACCCAGTGCTACATGATATCTTTTTTGACATTATTTTACTTTTAATCTATCTTTGACTTTATATTTCAAGTGAATTTCTGGTAGGCAACGTAGTTGGATCTTGTTTTTAACTGGGACAATATTTGCTTTCCAGCAGGAGTGTATAGAACATGTGCACGTAATGTAGTTATTGACATGGTTATATTCAAACCTGCCATTTTGCTGTTTGCTTTCTATTTATCCCATCTCTTCTTTATTTTTCTTTTTTTTCTGACTTCTTTGAATTTGAGTATTATTTTAGTATTCTGTTTTATCTCTATGTTGATTTATTAGCTGTACATCTTTGTTTTTTTAGTGCCAGCTTTAGAGTTTACAATGTTCATGTTTAAAATATCACAGTGATCTTTAAATATTATAACACTTGATAAAAATGTATCAATTATATAACAATATACATTCATTTCTCCCCTCCTATTCTTCATGCTATTATTATATTTTACTTCCATACATATTATAAATCTCACAATGTAGTATTATATCTTTGTTTTATTTTTAAAGTATATTTTATTGATTATGCCATTATAGCTTTTCCAATTTTTCTCCCTTTATCCTCCTCTGCCCTGCACTCCGAACCCTCCAGCATCCCCCCTTCGTTCATGTCCATGAGTTGTACATATAAGTTCTTTACATTCTCTGTTTCCTATACCGTTTTTGACCTCTCCCTGTCTATTTTATGCCTCCCAATTATGCTTCTTCTTCCCCGTACCTTTTCCCCCCATTCCTCCCTTTCTACTCCCCACTGAAATCCCTCCATGTGATCTCCATTTCTCAGATTCTGTTCCTGTTCTAATTGTTTGCTTAGTTTTTGTTTTCATTGTTTGTCTTTTCTTGTAGGTTCATTTGTTGATAGTTGTGAATTTATTGTCATTTTACTGTTTATAGTTTTGATCGTCTTTTTCTTAGATAAGTCTCTTTAACATTTCATACAATAAGGGCTTGGTGATGATGAACTCCTTGAACTTGACCTTATCTGGGAATCACTTTATCTGCCCTTCCATTCTAAATGACAGCTTTGCTGGATAGAGTAATCTCGGATGTAGGTCCTTGCTTTTCATGACTTCAAATACTTCTTTCCAGCCCCTTCTTGCCTGCAAGGTTTCTTTTGAGGAATCAGCTGATAGCCTTATGGGAACTCCTTTGTAGGTAACTGTCTCATTTTCTCTTGCTGCTTTTAAGATTCTCTCTTTATCTTTAATCTTGGGTAACTTAATGGTGATGTGCCTTGGTATATTCCTCTTTAGGTCCACCTTCTTTGGGACTCACTGGGCTTCCTGGACTTCGTGGAAGTCTATTTCCTTAGCCAGATTGGAGAACTTTTCCTTTATTATTTGTTCAAATAAATTTTCAATTTCTTGCTGTTGTTCTTCTCCTTCTGGCACCCCTATAATTTGGATACTGGAACATTTCAGGTTGTCCTAGAGGTTCATAAGTCTCTCTTCACTTTTTTGAATTCTTGTTTCTTCATTCTGTTCCAGTTGAATGTTTATTTTTCCTTTTTGTTCCAAATCATTGCTTTGAGTCCTGGTTTCCTTCCTGTCACTGTTGGTTCTCTGAATAGTTTGATTTATTTAGTTTTGGGTATCTTTCATTTCTTTTTTCATTTTTTGACCAAGGTCAATCAGTTGTGTGAGCATTTTGATTGCCAGGGCTTTAAATTCTCCATCAGATAGGTTGGCAATCTCCTCATTGCTTAGCTCTCTCTGAAGTTTTGCTCTGTTCTTTCATTTGGGCCATAATTCTTTTTCTTGGCACAGCTGTTAAATTGTAAGGGAGCGGGGCCTTAGGTATTCACCGGGCAGGGCAAGCCTCCTTGCTGTGCTGTGGGGCTGCCTGTGGGGGAGGGCCCAGAGAGGGAACAGTGCAGCTCCCCTGCTCTTCTCTAGTGCACTTTCGAAGAACTCTGTCACGTGAGACTGGGAGTTTCTCCCACCACGGTAACTGCCGAGATAGTCCACAGTCAGCTCTGAGCCTCAGTTTCCCCTTCAGCCAGCCCCGCCTGTGTGGTCTGTCACCTCGCCACAGGTTCTTAATGGTGTGGTTGTTCTGGCTCACTGTTTCTTTAATTCCTTGGTTGTCAGAGTTCTATGCAGTTTGATTTTCTGGCACTTCTGGTTGTTTATTGATTTTAGATTGGTTATTATCCTCTTTTTGTTTGTGCGAGGAAACGAAGGGTTTCTACCTACACTTCCATCTTGGCTGGACTTTATATCTTTGCTTTAAATGGTTACCTTTTAAACCAGAGAAAAAATGTCTTTCATATTTACCCACTTAGCTACCATCCCTGGTACTCTTCATTCCTTTGGGGAGAACCAAGTGGAGTTCCTTCTCTTACAATTTTTCTTTTAACTCAAGAACATCCTTTAACATTTCTTGAGGTGCAGGTCTGCTGGCAACTAACTCTATTGGCTTTGTTTGTATGTAAAAGTCTATGTTTTCCCTTCCTTCAGAGTCCTTTTTCTTGATTGGTCTATGCATAGCGACCTCGGACAGAAACACTAAAGTCCTACCTGCTGTTTACCGCCAGCTACCCTTCTGTTCCTAGACTCATCTCTAAGCTATGTAGGAAAATAAAAAAATGAGTGTCCTGTTGCTTTTTCTCCTGGTTTCCTGTGATTTTGCAGCATGAAAATGAGCCCAAGGCCTTTGGTTGTTTCTTGTTTTGTCATTTACCTACTCACATTTATAATTCTCACCCATCCAAGTTAATCACTTGGGGCAGAGTTCTTTAGCATTTTCTCCCTTTGATGTTCAGACAGACCCCCTGCCTGAGTTTAGAGAGTATTTATGTCCCAGTTTCATGATGCCTGGCAAATAGTTTTTAATCCTCACCCAAGGATATGTTATTCATGTGAGAGGGAGAGCAAAGGAGGGAGAAGGAGAGACAGGGAGAGATGCAAGAGAGAAACATTGAACGATCTCCTGCTATATGCACTTGGACCGGGGATTGAACCCACAACCTCAGTGTGCCCTGACTGGGAGTGGAACCCACAACGTTTTGGTGTATGGGATGATGCTCCAGCCAATTGTGCTACCTGGCCAGAGTCTGGCAAATTGTTTTTAGAGAGTATGTCTAGTCTTCATATTGATGGAGGTTTTTAAAAATAAGCTTTTTATTTTGGAATACTTTCACAAGTTTTTCGTTTAATGGTGAGAGAGAGATTGATTGATTTGTGGTTCCACTTATTCATGCATTCATTGGTTGCTTCTTGTATGTGCCCAGACTGGAGATTGAACCCAACACTTGCTTGTCGGGACAAAGCTCTAACAACTGAGCTACCTAGCCAGGGCTTTGGGAATGATTTCAGATTTAGAGAAAAGGTACAAAGATAATACAGAGTTCCTATATTCCCACACCCAGTTTCCCCTAATACTAACATCTTTTACATTATCATGGTACATATGTCAGAATTAAGAAACCAACATTGGTATATTACTATCAACTCCAGACTTTATTTGGGTTCCCCAGTTTTTCTACTGTCTTTTTATTATTGTTCCAGAATCTATACATGAACTTTTCTTCTCTATTTAAAAATTTATTTATTTATTTATCTATTCTTAGACAGAGGGGAAGGGTGGGAGGAAGAGAGGGAGGGAAACATCAATGTGTAGTTTGCTCTCGTACACCCCCCACCAGGGACCTGGCCCACAACCCAGGCATGTGCCCTGACTGGGAATTGAACCAGCTACCCTTTGGTTTGCCGGCTGGTGCTCAATCCACTGAGCCACACCAGCTAGGGAAATTCTTTAGGTTCATTTTAGTTAGTTTCATGTCTAAGTGTTAAATATGTACTTCATGCCCCTAAATTCACTGGTTGTTCCCACTATTACTTTATAAACCACTTACATTCTATTGCCGAGGGTTACAATCTAAATGCCTTGCTTGATAAAGACCCCGACAGAACAAATCATTGGAAATGTTAATTTTATATTTAATATTTTTGTTAAACCCCAACAGTATTTTAGAAACCTAATGTAAACACTAACTTGCCTACAACTAATGTTATAACTTTTAACTTTTGTGCCTAGTTGTCAGTTTCTGCAAAATATGAAAGCCTCTGCAGAAGTGACCCCAGACCTTCATAGACATGCTGAACTGACTGAATTAACGGTAAAGAACAATAACATCTTGTTTGTTTGCACAGTCCATGGTTGAAAACTGGTTTTGAACAGAAATTGCTTTCCTAAATAAGTAAATGAATAAATTCTACATACATATATTGAGCACCTATGATGTGCTAGGTGTGGATGGGAATACTGTAGTAAACAAGTAAGACGCAATGCCTAGCTTCATTACATGTAGACTCAATCCCTTCTACTTTGGGGCCCAGACTCCTTTAGTCTTAGAGGTGATGAGCATCCCAGCTACCTGGATTCCACTGGCAATCTTCATTTGGAGGATAATAAGGTCTGGCTTACTACTTGGCCATTCTCAGGGCTGGAAAGATGTTTCTTTTACAGAGGTAAATGACCAACTAAATCATAAGCCCAGGTAACAGGTTGACCCCTTTAACCTGAGCAATCCCTCATGGTTCTCTGGGATGTAAGGCACTGTCCATTTCACACGCTGACACACCCCTTATTTGAGGCTGTATGTTAGGTATATTATGTTTGTCATCCTACAGGGAAAAAAAGTAACAGGCTATTCATTTGATTCAAATTTATATTACTGAGCTGAAAAATAAAATTGAAGAAAAAATTGGGGATATATACATAGCTTATTTTTTAAGGAAGAAACATGAACTTCCTACATGCCAGATATGTAATATTAAACATGTTAATAACGAGGTCCAGTAGCTGTATGTAAGGGTTTTTGGAGGGCTGTCTTGCTCTAGACACAATGATTCTGATGACCTGGACAGTGATCACTGTTTGGCTCCCCCATGTGCACCACCTAGGAGCACGCACTTACAGATGTTTGCAGGTCACGTGTTACACCGTGCTTGTGGCACTCTCCCTTTTGATCGGCATACATGTGTATGTGAGGATGGGCTGTGTTTAGACGATGTGTGGTTCCCCATTATACCACGACACCTCACCCTCTTATACAAACTTTAAAAATTATACTTATTGATTGATTGGAGTGAGGGAGAGGAAAGGAGAGAGGGAAAAATGTCGATTTGTTGTTCCACTTACTGATGTATTCACTGATTAATTCTGGTATGTGCCCTGACTGGGAATCAAAGCCACAACCTTGGGGTATTGGGGACGATGCTCCAACCAACTGCACCACCAGGCCAGGGCCTTTTATACAAATTTTGATCTAATAGAGGATTTTATTTTCAAAGGAAACCACAAGTGAAAGCAATCTTGAAGACTCAGCAGCAGTTAGTTCTATAGCTCCAGGTAAGGATTGTGAAGTAGTTTGTGGGATTATGTATGAGGGGGGACCCAAAAAATCCCTAGAATTGCCTTCTGGAGGGCAGGCCCCTTGTAGTACAGGCTTCCCCCAGTAGGTGAGTGTTCTAGGAACCCACCTGTATCAGTGTACAGCTGGTGTTGTTGTGAGAGGCTGCGTTCAGCTTCAGTGAATTTTTTTTGGAAGACTCTTTCAACACATTTGCCCACATAATGGGTAAATTACTAGTGCACCTGCCTACACTGTGCAGAATGTTCAGCAGTTTTTGATAAAAAATGCTGTTTGGTCCATGATGTGGGCTGTGGAAGAATTCATAAAGAGAAGAAAGTGCAGAGAGTAAAAGTTTTAATTTTTATTTTCCCAAGGGAGGGAAAGGGCTAGGTGCTGGGGAGAAACGTACCAGAGGGGTTAGGGCTTTGGGCTTTTTTTGGGGCAATGAGTGGTTGTAGAGCAGGATGTTTTGGTTGGGAGGTAGCAGGATAACATGGAAGGATAACTCGTTTCCATGTTATCTTTGGGTGCAAGGTCTGGCCTGGTGTGTCCTGTTTCATAAGTTCCCAGAGCCTCTATGCCTTTAGGGTGCTTCTAGTAATTTTCTAGTCCTGAGTATAAAAGCTCATAAAACAACTGAGGTCAGTCATCTTTATGGGGTCCAGCCAGCTCTGGGAAAGAGGGCCTGAGAAAGAGGCTTTTGTTCTATTAACCCTATGCCCTACCCTCCCAACTCACCCAATTTTGCTCCAAAAGACTCTGTTTCCCTAGATGAAAAAGTCCTCAAAGGGAAACATTTTGCCAGTGTGGAAGAGGTGAAATAAAAAATGGCAAAAGCACTAAAAGGCATCAAAACCGATGAGTTCAAAAACTGTTTTTGAGCAGTGGGAAAAATGTCTCAGTAGGCATATTGCATCAAATGGAGAGTTCTTAGGTGAATGAAGTTTAAACATGTAAAATAAGTACACAAGTTTTTATAAATAAATTCTGTTTTGGGGTTCCCCCCTCATATGTGTGTGCATACATTTATACTAGGGGACTTTTAGAAGAGAGAGGGTCTGTAATCGTGCCTCCTTTCTTTTCTCCACAGAGGTGGCCCCGAGTGAAGCCCAGTGGTTTCGGGAGGCAAAGAGTCTGAACCAGCGACTGAGAAAGGCCTACATCGATGCCAGTTTCCGCCGGATGTGTTTGCTTGAGCTCTCTTCCTGTCCAGCCACAGACCATTTGCTGAGTTGCGACCTGTCCCTTGTTTCAAAACACATCAGCAGTCCTGTGCAACAGCCTGTACTGTTGTCTGACGTCTTTGCCAGTTTGAACTCCGTCATGTGTGTGGAGGGTGAGGCTGGCAGTGGAAAGACAGTCCTCCTGAAGAAAATAGCTCTTCTATGGGCATCGGGGTGCTGTCCCTTGTTAAACAGGTTCCAGCTGGTCTTCTATCTCTCCCTGAGCTCCACCAGACTGGACCAAGGGCTGGCCAACATCATTTGTGACCAACTCCCAGAGACAGAAGGATCTGTTACTGAAATGTGCCTGAGGAACATCATCCAGCAGTTAAAGAGCCAGGTGTTATTCCTTTTGGATGACTACGAAGAAATGTGCTCCGTCCCTCAAGTCATAAAAAAACTGATTAAAAAAAACCACTCATCGAGGACCTGTTTATTGGTCGCCGTCCGCACAAACAGGGCCAGGGGCATCCGCCAGTACCTAGACACGACTCTAGAAATCAAAGCATTTCCCTTCTACAATGCCATCTACATATTACGGAGTTTCTTTTCTCATGATATAGCCCGTCTGCGAAAGTTTATGATTCACTTTGGGGTAAATAAAAATTTTCAGGGAATTCAGAAAACTCCTCTTTTTGTAGCAGCAGTCTGTGCTAATTGGTTCCGGTATCCTTTTGACGACTCCTCGAATGATTTTGCTGTTTTCACGTCCTATATGGAATGCCTTTTCTCAAAGTACAAAACTTCAGCTGAACTTCTAAAAGTAACTGTGTCCTCCTGTGGTAACCTAGCCCTGAAAGGGTTTTTTTCATCTTGCTTCGAGTTTAGTGATGATGACCTCAGAGAAGCAGGGGTTGACGAAGATGAAGATCTGACCATGTGCCTGATGAGTAAATTCACAGCCCAGAGACTGAGACCGGTCTACCAGTTTTTAGATCCTGCATTCCAAGAATTTCTTGCTGGGAAGAGGCTGATTGTACTCCTGGATTCAGATAGGCAAGAAGATCAAGATTTGGGACTTTATTATTTGAAGCAAATCAACTTATCCATGGTGATTAAAAATTATTGTATCGGTTTTCTGAGATATATCTCCTGCTTCTCCTACCCTTCAACAAAGGCAGGGCCAAAAATTGTATCTCATTTACTTCATCTACTGGATAATAAGGAGTCACTGAGGAATATATCTGAAAAAGATGACAGTCTGAAGCACCATTCGGACGTTTTGGGGATGATGACGTTAATTAAGATGTTGCAGCAATTATCTCCACAACATTCCTTCTTACTGGTTTCAGAACGTTTACTGTCTCTTGCCATAAAAATTGCTTATCAAAGCAACACTGTTGCTGCGTGTTCTGCATTTATTTTGCAGTTCCTTCAAGGGAAGACCCTGAATTTGGATGTGCTTAACTTACAGTATTTTTTTGACCATCCCGAAAGCCTGTTATTGTTGAGGAGCATCCAAGTCTCTGTACGCGGAAAAATAAATATCAGGACACCCATTCCAGATAGTGCAGTCCTGGAAGGGTGTTGGGACAAATCACAGGCACCAACTATACATCAGGACTGTGCTTCTGCCTTTGAATCAATGAATGAATGGGCGCAGAATTTAGCTGAAAAACAGGAAAACATTATGAGATTTCTGAATATGAGAGTCAGTGCATCACCAAACATCAGCACTGGCTATTGGAAACTTTCTCCAAAGCAGTGCAAGATTCCCCTTCTGGAAGTCCATGTGACTGGTATGGATGGCGTGGACCAAGAGATGCTTAGGGTTCTGATGACAGTTTTCTCAGCTTCCCAGCGCATTGAGCTTCATTTACAGAACAGCAGGGGCTTTGTTGAAAGCCTTCGCCCAGCTCTTGAGCAGTATAAGGCTTCTTTCACCAAGTGCTCCTTAAGCGTATCTGAGCTGAATGCAGTAGAACAGGAATTGCTCCTCAACCTGCCTTCCCTGGAATCTCTTGAAGTCTCGGGAACAACCCACGTACAAGGTATACCTGAATGTATTTTAGCTGGCTATTCAGAGGGTAATCTTATTTGCTCACTCTTAGTTTTAGGTGGATGAAACTTATGAAAGCATGAGACCATAAATGATTGCTGATAGAATACCTATTATAAAATAAGCTTTCACTAATCTATTTTTGTCAGGAGTATGAATTTGTGAAAGGCTTCTAAACAGAATGATTTTCAAACAACTCAGATAAAAATCAATATAAATTAACTAATTTAAAACACCTCAGATAAGAAATAATAAAATATTGCCCATGCTGGTGTGGCTCAGTTGGTTGGAGTGTCATCCCGTATACCAAAATGCTGGGGGTTCAATTCCCAGTCAGGGCACATGCCTAGTTTGCAGGTTTGGCACCCCCATCAGGGCATGTGTGGTAGGCAACTAACGGATGTTTCTCCCTCTCCTTCTGTCCCTTCCTCTCTCTCTAATATCAATAAAGTGATAATAAAAATATTAACTTAATAAACAGGCACCAATTACTTTTTATTAGTAAATAATAATCTGTATGTAAAGATGATTCTTGAAGATTATCCTCCCCTACCCACTTAATGGGAAGAAGAGCTTATACATCATGGGAAATAAATAAATGGTAAATAATATCTCCCATTTATTTGTGTCTCCGTCACTTCTTTAAGTAATGTCTGAAAGCTTTCAGTGTGGGCTTTATATTTCTTTCATTAAATTTACTCCTAGGCACTTGTGTTTTTTGACGCTTGTGTAAATAATATTTAATTTTTTTTCATTTTCTAGTTGTTGCCAGTATGGCTTTGGTTTTTCAACAGTTTGTTATATACCTTGGTATGCTTTGCTTTGTCCTTGAGGGTAACTGAACATTTTTGGAGATCTATGGGTTATTTATTATCAAATTTATAAAAATGTTTGCTTCATATTTTCAATATTTCTTTTATTTTAGTAAAATGTACATAAAATGTACAATTCTGACCATTTAACTGAACAATTCAGTGACATCAAATACATTTCCAGTGTTGTACAACCATCACCACTATCCATTTCCAAAACCTTTTCATCATCCCAAACAGAAACTCTGTAATTATTAAAGAATCACTCCTTCCTCTCCTTAGCTGCTGATAACATCTATTCTACTTTATGTCTCTATGAATTTGTCCAGTCTAGATATTTCATATAAATGAAATCAGACAATATGCTGTACTTTTGTGTCTGACTTATTTCACTTAGCATGTGTTCAAGTGAAACACATTGTCTCATCCAGGTTGTGGCATGAATTAGAACTTCATTTCTTTTATAGCTGAGTAATATTCCATTGTGTGTACAGTATGTATATACGTATGTGTGCTTTTAATTCTTTTAGATATATACTGAAAAGTGGAATTGCTGCATCATATTAATAATAGTAATTATATTTATTTATTGAGGAATCTCTAAACTGTTTTCCACAGTGGTTGCACCATTTTACATTTCCACAAGCAATGTACAGGGGTTCCAGTTTCTCTCCATGTCCTCATAAATGCTTGTTTTTGTTTGTTTGTTTGTTTGTTTGTTTGTTTTTAATCATAAAGGCAACCTATTAGGTGTGAGGTGATATTTCATTATAGCTTTGATTTGCATTTCCTGAGTGACTAATTATTTGAGCATATTTTCATGTGTTTATTTATTGGCCATTTGTGCCATTTTTGGAGACATGTCTATTAAGTCCTTTGCCCAATTTTAAATTGTGTTGTCTTTGTGTTCTGAGTTGTCGTTCTTTTATATATTCTGGATATTAAATCCTTATTGGACATATGGGTTGAAAATATTTTCTCCTATTCAGTAGATTGTCTTTTTAAAAAAATATTTTATTTGACTTCCGGCCAAGATGGAGGAGTAGGTGGAAGCACTGTGCCTCCTCTCACAACCAAGATTAAGGACAACAAATATTTATAAACAATAACACAACCAGAACACAGAAAATTGAAATGCGGAAGTCGACAACCAGTCAACCCAACCAGTAAGAGGGGCGGAGTCTGCAGGCGGCGGAGAGAGAAAGCAGCAGGAAAACGAGGTGGCTGCCAGGCTCGGGAGCGCCGGGCAGCCCTAGGTGGTGTGGAGCTTGCAGACCCCAGACACAGGGAGGAGACGGGAGGAGACGAGCAGAGCACGCAAGGCACACAGGGCAGTTAGCCAACTGTGGACACATATTCGCGTGCAGATAAACTAGGCAAGACTGGGCAGTGAGACGGACCGCACAGCCCAGGGCCCCAGCGATGGGAAATAAAGCCTAAAGGCACCTATTGGAAAGGTGCCGAGAGAGGCTCCCAGCCTCACAGGAGAGGTCGCCAGGGAGACCCGCGGGGTCCCAGAGTGTGCATAGGCCCTCCCACCTGGGAACCAGTGTCAGAGGGGCCCAGTTTGCTTGTGGAAGGCAGCAGAGGGGACGCAAACTCCGGAAAGCGCGAACGGGCGCCATTGTTCCCTCTCTGACCCCGCCCCCACAGACAACGTCACAACTTGGCGACTAGGCTGCGCCGCCCTGGTGAATACCTACGGGTCCGCCCCTCATACGCAACTGGCACCACCTGACCAAAAATGATTCAAACACAAGAAAAGCTCAGAGTCCCAGAGCCAATACTTCTAAGCAAGCAAGAAATAGCCGACCTAACAGATGCACAGTTCAAAGCACTGCTAATCAGGATGCTCACAGAATTAGTTGATTTTGGTCGCAAATTAGATGAAAAAATGAAGACCTTCATAAGTGAAATGATGGAAAAT
>PVKM010009121.1:0-37548 GCA_004027735.1 Carollia perspicillata | reverse complement strand
GAAGTCGCCTGTGTGGACTGTCCGCCAGCAAGTGCTTTTGTGACTGAAGAGAAAGGACACGGGGCTGTCAGGCAGAGAGTGGCGAACCTGGGGGCAACAACGCAGCATTCTGGGGAAGGACAGTCCAGGCTGTCGCATCGGGATCGGGTAGGGAGTGCTAATGACGACAGATCGAGTGCTGACATACACGTGCTCAGTGCGGCCTGATGTCCGGGGTGCTGCTGATGTCCCTCCATTGCTCTTGGGTTCTGGAACCTTCAGTCACATCACCTACTAGCAGATCTGTGCTGTACCAGGTCTTCAGCTTTCCCGGTGGTCAGCCTATGGTCTCCCCCTCACACCGGTCCTGGTTCTGCCCCATCAGCGGTCCTATCCTCATACCCAGTGCTGCTTTCCCCCACACCTTCATGCCCAGCATGCTTTTTTGTGCAGCCTCCCAGCTCCTTCAAAGATGCAGGCCTCCGTGAAACTTGGTACTTAGCTGCTGTACTCATACACGGCTCTCGTTACCCGTTCCCCTCTCACCCTCACAAGCCTAGAGAAAAGGATCCCTGTTTGCAGGGCACCGCTCTTGTGCAACTGAGCCAGGACCTGGTCTGTCTCCACCCTAGAACGTCCTACTGAAACACCCCGCTGGTGGCCGGCTGTGTCACAGCCTTCTGTGTTACATGGTCATTGAGGGCCGAGCAAACTGTGCATAAAATATGTGTTTGAGTCTCTCTCATGAGCATGGCTGAAACTACTCCTGGATTTCTAGCTGAGTGTCTTTTTCTGCTCCCAAAGCTCTGGCACCGAACTTGAGGCAATCCGAGTTCTGTAAACACGGGTGCAGATATATATTACTTGGCAGACTGTCGATAGGGAAAATAGAGCTGAAACAGTACTGGAGGCAGGATGAGCAGCCCTTTAAAAACTTGACGTTAAACTTCCACAATCTTGGACAAACATCTTTATTTGAGAAGTCAAAAAAAAAAAATGGATGGGGGAAAATTATGGTAGTAGCTTCACACAAACATATAAGACCAAACTTACAATTACTTGTGCAAGTTATGCAGAATGGAACAAAAGTCTTCAAGTGTTCATGATTAGCACAGAAAATCTGCTGTTATATTACTTCTTGATTGACATTTAATCATTTACAGTAAGATCCCACACGTGTTACAGTACAAGAGACCACTCCCGCCCCTTCCGGTGTACAGCTCGGAGTGCAAATGTTCATATAATACAAGCTTTTCTTTGTTTACAACTCTAAAATTGCCTTCCCACTTTTTACCAGCACAGATATCAACAGGTTCATTTCCAAGGTGTTCGACCTTTTGGCATCTCTGGACCACACGTTAAATACATTGCAACATGTAATCACACACACAAAAATCTCATGTTTTAAGTAAATTGACCATTTCGTGTTGGGTGGCATATGGCCCACGGGCCTCGGGTTGGAAACCGCTGATTAGTATACAGCCTAAGGGAAAGGAAATAAAAGAACACCGCCTGGCACTTTGGGCCCAATCTCTCATTTTACAGACGTGGATCCTGGATTCCAGAATGACAGCAGGATCACTGTCCCGGGTTGCAGGCAGGCAGGCGCATGGCATTGGGTGCCGTGAAAGCTGTTTGCTCCAGCTCCTTGAGTAATGCTATGCATAGCGCCTATACATTGCAATAGCACCCCCAGATGTACAGGTAAGCCCATGTACCCGCTACCAACTGCACTCCCCACTGCAGACACTTTACTGTCTTTCACATCCTGACAGTGGCATTTTGGTTCGGGACTGTTACATCAAGGTCAAGCTATCTGAAGGTGGAAGTCAAAAGCTTATTTTCAATTTTTACAATACAGGTATTTCAAGGCTATGGATAAAGAACTGCTTATAAATAACTATTCCTAAGCAAATATTGATCTATTGATAATTCTAAGAAAGTGAATGTACTATTTTGAACTACAAAAGTAACTTCATTAGGTTTAGATAAATTGAGACTACAAGTAAAATTTTTCCAGTCTATTTAATCAAGTAACTTACAATGTACACATTCCTGAGTATACCCCATTGTGGTGACATAATTTCCGAATTTTCCTGCATTCAGCTTAAAAGGTGTTTCTTCCCCAGAAACTGGACTTTTCTGTCAAATGCACTGGATCGAATAGGAGAATTGGGTTCATAAAAGGGATTCATTGCAAACTAGAAAAGAAGAAAGTATTAGTGAGTTTGCCAGAGTAAAAAGGCTGACAAGTCATAGGTCTCTAAATTTTTTTTTGTTTAAAATTAAAAGAAATCATCAGACATTCAAAACAAAAGTCTGAAAACTACATTTTTCATTTTAAGTTCCCACGAAAATGTGCCACTGTTAAACAGTACCTTCCCCTTACAGACAGTTTTGTCTTGGTGTTTCAGTTTTGAGCAGTGCCCCTGGCCAGATGGTAGGTGTTGCCCCATGTGAGTGAAATTGACTTTCAGGCTTCACCCTGTGCGTGACCAATCTTACATTCACTGTGAACGTGGATCAATCTGTCAGGCCCTTCGGCTACCTAAAATACAAACTAAAAATCCGCCATATGCTCAGAGATAAGAAAAACTTACGCCTCACTGATACTAAGTTACTCTCGTGTGGTAATTTTTTAATAGCCAGGTTTTTAGTTTTCTCCGTTAACACAAGGTGATTGATCAGTTTCTCAGATAATGTAATGAGTGTATCATAACATGTCAGAGAAAATTATTAATAACAAATGGAATCACAAATGAGGAAAGGAGTTACCAATTTTTACACCTTCATCGCTTTGTCCACTTTCATAAGAGGGCTAAGTATTCTTATTTGCTACTGCCGACTAGGAATATTGATGGTTAGCTCTGCTGATATGCCAAAGAATCCTTGTTCAAATACAGAACACTTAAATGAAGAACATACTGTTTTTAGCACTGCAGTTTAACCACTGACGTCCTATTATTATTTTACCTTTTCCCACTTATGTATCAAGAAATATGGGTGGCACCATTCTCCTTGAGTAACTATTTGATAACATATGAATCACTTCCCGCTTGTTTGTGATCTTATTCTTGCATTGTAACTTATTTGTCAAGCACATGGAAAACATTTTAGATTAAAATTATAAAGCAATTTCCCTTATGGAGAATACTTCCTTCTCTCTCTCTAGGCTTCCCCAGGAAAATCAACTCTGCACCAAAAGGGGAGAATGAAGGCAATGTAGAAATAACCACGCTGAGTTCTTTTCCCAGATACCGGTTACCCTGGTGATGAAGACCTGCCTGGTGAGGGAGCCTCAGGGACAATTCTCACTGAGGAAGGGCCACTCTGGGATGAAAACTGGACTATAAAAGGAGTCACTTCACCAGGCCAGTTCCCTGTCAAAATTTGAAGCCCTTTTGATAAGCAGATTTAAGAAGTTATAGGACATACCATACCTTTATGTATAAATCATAGACATCGGTAAAGAAGTTCTTTATTCCATCTTCTTGCCTTATGTCATGAAGCATAATAAATCTCATATGTGAAATAATTAAGGTATAATCTCAGAAATGAAAAACGAAAAGCAATCAGTAGGTACAACGTTCTTCAAATAAGTGACACGCAGTGTTTTGCGATGGAAAAGTTGAACACAAACTGGGTTCAAATTTAGGTTAGTTTTATCTTAAAGAGAACATAATCTTTTAAAGTTAAAAAAACAACTATAAAATAACCCTGGCTGGTGTAGCCCAGTGGATTGAGCGTGGGCCTGCGAACCAAAGGGTCACCTGTTCAAGTCCCAGTCAGGGCACATGCCTGGGTTGCAGGCCAGGTTCCCAGTAGGGGACACATGAGAGGCAACCACACATTGGTGTTTCTCTCCCTCTCTTTCTCCTTCCCTTCCCCTCTCTCTAAAAATAAATAAACAAAATCCTTAAAAAATACTGTAAAATAAACCACCCTCGATAGGGTTCAGATAAACCTTGGTTTTAAAATGCTGTTAAACAAAACGTATTTTTCCCCCTGAAAAGAAAAAGGTAGCCCCACAAATGGCAATTTTTACTTGATCCTTGGAAGTCCACAGACTCGGCCTGGCGTCCGTGTCCCATGTTGTAGCTTGTCACCCCAACCTTTTAGTGAGCTATCTTTATCGAAAAGGCAAGGATATGACCCGCAGTAACAAACGCTGAGACGAACCACTCATTGAACTTGTCCACAGTTTTCAAGTACATGTTGTTGGACAGCCACATGTTCTCATCCACCAGGTCGAGGGCCGCGTGAGCTATGAACTGGTTCAGATGGCGATGATCGTCCTGGATGGCAGTGTGAGCGGCACCAGGTTAACATCAAGAAAGGCAACGCTTCCTTCCGTACATTCTAGACGCAGCTTTGCTGGGGGGGGCACTTTCTGCTTTCATTTCATTTATTATGGGCATGAGACCTACACAGGATATTGAGTGTTTTCATATCATATTCTACTTTTAAATTTGGTATCTTAAACTCACCAAATAGAAACAGCCAATTCTAGTACATTAATTATGATATAAAGAAATGAAACATGTTCAAGAAACTATAAAGATTTCTTAAAAATTTTGCAAGGAAACTACCAGATTCTGTAACCTTTTAAGCGTGTGGGGAAAAAAAAAACTTCACTGAAGGAAAACATAGGTCCTTCTTCCAAGAAGCTTTTATCTTTTTCGAGGAAGACAGCTACAGAGAGGTGCCGTTGACAAAGGCCTCAAGGAGGGGGGAAGGGGGAGGCTTCCTATGCAGTGACACCTGGTGAGCAGTGACGACAGCTGAGGAGGTGGCACTCCTGAAGGTTGGCATATGCATTTTTCAGGTGTAAGGAGTTCACCTGATGGGGGACCTGGGAGTAGCAGGAGGCCGTGCTCAGCCCCTGTGAGCAGCTGGTCACATGTGTGATAGCAGAAGACGGCCCTGGCAGAGCTGGGCCTGTCCCTTCCATGGGCCGAAAAGGCTCCGCTGGAGGAGAAGGTGGACGTGGCCCACCACAGTGCGGAGCCTTTTCACAACCTGGAATGTGGTCTTAGTGCTGTGGGATTCTTCCTTTCAAAATGCATTTTTCAAAGACCACCTCTTTGATGGGTTGAATTATGTCCCACACCTTCCCCCATTCCTAGGTTGCAGTCCTAACCCCCAGTACCTTAGAATGTGGCCTTTTTTGGAAAGGGGGGTCTTTGCAGATGTAATTAATTAACATGAGGCCATGCTAGAGTAGAGTGAGCCCCTGATCTAATGGGACTGGTGTCCTTTAAGGGGGACATTTGGACACAGACACACCAGGGGAGAATGCCACGTGAAGACTGAAGTTCTGCTGCCACAAGCCAAGGAACTACCAGAAACTAGGAGAGAGGCTGGAACAGACCCCTCCCCGGCACCTCCCCTGCCCGGGGGGGGGGGGGGGGGCCCTGCCCTGCCGACCCTTCATCTCAGACTTCCAGCCTCCAGAACGGTGAGCCCATCCACTGCCGCTGTTCTAAGCCGCCCAGTGTTGGGTGCTCTGGCACGGCAGCCCTAGGAAACGAATACAACCTCTTTGCTGAAGAGGCTGTTCCATGTCCGGGCTGGAGGAAGGCTGCCCGTTGCCCCGGAATCCCTCGCACAGCTCAAGCATGTTTACTTCACTCCCGTTGCCATGATGCAGCTAATTCAATCCTTAGAGAAGTGGATGTATTTTTGTGCCTGGCTTACAGCAGCATTTTCCATTACTTTACACTGATGGTCCATCCTGAGAGATCAGGAGAAAACTAGAAATGCTTTCAGAAGGTACGTGGTAGCAGGAAAAAACCCCTAAGCTATGCACTGCTTTATGCACCACCAGCCCACTGGAGTGCACAGGGACCATCTGTAAGTAGCTGCGTGATGCAAAGCAACTGTTGCTACACAGATGCCTCAAAGGAAAGCTGTAATCAGCAGTGCGCTCATAGGGGTGTGGGACAATAATGTAGCAACAACAGCTGGTAGGATAGTCACTTGAATTCCTATCATATTTTGGCAGCAGGATCTGAATAGTTGAGAAGCATCATACACTGGACTGGACACTATGCATTATGATTAATTTCCAAACTCAATTCCTGTCTTAACGTTAAAGCTTCTTTTTGGAGGCCAGGAGAGACACAGCACGACTTGTCAGCATGGACTGGTACAGAAGGATGGCGGGGACCTGGCTATTCTCATCTCCAGACTCTACGGCACTGTCTACTCGGAATGGTGAGTTCTCCAACCAAGCTCACTTGTTTAGACAACAAGGAAGCTGGGTGTATCACTAGGGAGCAGAGCATGGGGTCCCACCTAGCCAGTCGGTAATGTACAAGGCCACTGAAAACTGCCCTAGTCTCAGGGGCAAGAGGAAGATGTGTGAGTCAGGGTCTCTTTTACCCCTCCCAAGTGTAAATGGATCTACTACGTCTGTCCTGATGAGACATGTGGTTTGCTGGGACAGAATGGGCTTTCGTGGCATTTCAAGGCAGCAACAACTGTTCTTCCAGACCCACCATGGGTGGGCCATGTCTCTATGTGCTTGAGGAGTAGCTTTTCCTAAGGGTGGCACAGCGAGCTGCAGGCCGGGTGAGGAAACCCAGAGCGTCCCGCCAGTGCATGCTAAGTGTGCGCTGAACGAGAGGAGGAAAAAACAGTTCAGAGCATGTTCCCTGGCTAGCTTCTGACAACCCGTGGGACTGCGGAGCAAGCCTCACTGAACTGTGCTAGATTCTGGTTACCTCACCTGTCCAGATCTAAAATCACATTATGCCATTACCACTACCACATATAACAATTCTTGTAGGAGTCTGTCAGGCTCCATACGCACTTTGGATTCTGCTTTTCCCGCTGGCAGAAACTCCATTTCAAAAACTGGATTATCGTGGTGGCCAACAATGACAAAGTAGAAGCTTCCAGACATTGTCTTCAATATATGGCTCCTAGTGAAATGAAAATAAGACATAGCGTTAGTACTCAGAACTGAAAATCAAAAACATGAACAGGAAATGTAGAATCCACATTTGTATTCAAACCGGACACTGAAGGAAAGGCCACCGAGCTCGGCCTGCTTTCCAGGATGCTGCCACTCATACACGGCTTTTGGACTGTACAGATTCACACCTGCGATATGCCCGCGGAATCCGGTGCCTGACTTTCACAGGTGAACTAGAAGGCCTCTAATATAAAATCACACATTCACATCCTAGGGCCTGACAGTCGGGAGCATTTAGAGTAAGCTGGGCTATCTCTGGTAGTGAGCGTTAGCCCTACCACCTGGAAGGATGAATAAAGGGTGCTGGTTAGGGAGTAACTGGCTTGCCTTGGGAATTTTCAGGAGAGATGCTTCCCAGGCAGCGAAAAACAACTCTACCTCGCGCCACTTACACAAAGGAGCGATACTCGTAGCATTTATCTACGGACTATTAGCTGTATTTCTATGTTTCTTACCTGAAGCATGTATGCTAGAAATAAAAGTTCCTACAAGTCAAAGAGCCTATGATATACCTTTTCCAACACCATTTATGAGAAAGGAAGAAGGTTTTGTATTCTAGAAAAGATGGAAGACATTCTAATCCAAAGGGGAAGATATTCTGAGGCTGTAGGAGGACTGGGAACTGGGGTTAATAGGTTTGCTGAAGAAATAAAACTAATAGAAAGTGGTGGGTGGGGGGAGGTCAGTGATTCTGTGGCTTTCGGAACACACAATCAAAATCCAGATGGATGGACGGACTGACGTATGTATTTGTAGCACAGGGTGTTTGGAATCAGACAGAGCTAGGTTCAAATCTAGCTCTGCCACTTAGTAGTAATGTGACTGACCACCCAAGGAAGGATCCTTCATCTCCCACTCCCACTGTGTGTCCTTCTCGGCGTGCTGTGTCCTGAGTGAAGTAAAGATAATTGAGATAACACTCATAGCTGCCTTAGGGTGAGCTTGAAGATTACACAACTCAATGCGCATAAAGCACCCAGGACAGTGTCTAGCTCCTAGGAAGTGCTCAGTAAGGGTTCTCTAGAACACAGAACACCACACGCACAGATGTGGTGACTAGCAAGGCCTCCACACGGGGCAGGAACCTGTTCACTAGGAGTGTGGCATCCCGGGGAAAGCAGAACCGAGGTATGGCAGGGCCCAGGGCACGGCAGACTTCACCGGGACCCCTGCTGATTCGCACAGATCATGCAACTAAAGCCCAAGAACTCTGAAATGCATTTCCTAATGAATGCACCATTTTGTAAAGGAAACCAGGGCACAGCTAGCACGCAGAACTCTAGAATCGGAAGGCCAAGACTGGAAAAAAAGGCAGACGGGAGACCCTTTTGGCACGATGAAGTAAGCGGGATTTAAAATGACTCAGGGCAGGAGTCGGCACACTAGAGCCCGCAGGCCAAATGTGGCCCCATCCATCCTTTTACTGCTGCTTTTGCTTGGAGGCTGCTTTTGCTCCGCCATGGCCGAGGGGAGCAGTTATGACAGAGACCACCTGGCCCTTTACAGAGAGAGGTGTCCCTGTTTTAGGGGGAAAATGAGAAAAAGGCCCAAAGAGTAAAACTGGGTAACAAAGACAAGCGGGAAGGACATAAGAGCGATGAAAAACTAGGAGAACTGGCAGTAATTCTCAAGAGAAAGTGAGGGGAAGAGGGATGGGAGCTTGAAATTTTAACCAAGTCAACAATGATATCATTCATTTTTGCTGGAATAGGTTTCATAGGTGGGAGTGTGCCAAGGGCAGGGCTTACTTTCTTCAGCACAAACACTTAAGAAGCAGCAGAGAGAAAAAAAAAAAATACGGCAGATACTCCCTCCCACGCCCACGCCCGTTTAAAAAGCAGCGGAAGACAATATACGTATGAGGAAGATTCCCCCCCGCACACTCTCCTCTGTATGGAAACCCATGACTGGGAGAGAAGCGTAGCGTTACGTACAGCGTGAGGGTAAGCAGAAAGGGCATTGAAGGAAATACCATATAAAGGTTGTACCACCAACTGTGCAGATGGGCAGAACTTGAACTGCTAAGAATATTTCCCAAAACAGCTGAAGAAGGGAAGTAACTCTGTTCCATTCTGACAAGGAAACAACGAAAGGTGAAGTGGAGGAAAGGAAAGCATGCAACCCATTGTCTCAGGAAGGGGGTATCTACAAGCCTTTAATGTTTCAGGGCTTACCATGCCTAGGTAGTGGGCAAAGGGGAGACGCTCTAGAATTCTGTGCTGTCCTGTATACGGCACTTTTTGCGAGAATGGAAATGTTCTGTACTCGCAACGCCCAATGTGGCTGCCCCTGGAGGCTAATTTCAAATGTGGCTAGTGTGTCTGCGGAACCAAATGTGAAATTTAACTTAATTATTAAAATAAAAATAGCCACATGCAGTTCATGGCTACTGTATTGGGCAGTGCAGGTCTAGATCAGTGGATTCCAAAGCTTTTTTTTTTTTTAAAGTACTGGGATCTCCTGCACCTTCCCTCCACCCATGAAATATGACTTAAACTCCCATATGTGCCCCAATACAAATGAAACAAGCCACCGTGTTTGTGTGAGTTGTGTAGGTGTCTGCTACACTTTGCCATCACCTCAAATAGGGGCCCTTCCAGCATCTCCAAGGACGACTAGGTCTCAAGGTGTGGAGGAGGTAGCTACGCAGAACCTGGCAATGGATTGAACGGAGGAACTGACGATGTTTCCAAGTGTGTGGCCGAGGTGATCAGGCAGGATACCAAGACATGATGCTATTTACTGAGAAAAGAAATAAGGGAAGAGGGATGAAAATGCACATGTCAGGTTTGAACATGGGGTGGTAGGCAGAATAGCACCCCCCACCAAGATGCCCACATCCTAACCTTGGGAACCGGTGAATGTTAATTTACAAGGTAAAAGGGAATCCAGGCTACAGAAGGGACTAAGATGGTTCATCGGCTGACCTTAAGATAGACAATCCTGGACTACCCAGGTGGGTCCAATGTAATCACAGTAGGCTTTAAAAATGGAAGGAGGAGGCACGAGAGGAAGGGGAGGGGGAACCCTGACGGCTGAAGGATGATCACGTGATGCGATGTTGCCGGCTTTAAAGATGGGAGGAAGGGGCCACCAGTCAGAATACGGGCAGCCTCCGGAAGCTGCAATGGACAAAAAAGGAGATTCTTCCCAAGAGCCTCCAGAAGGGAACACAGCCCTCCTGATACCTGGATTTCAGCCCAGGGAGACCCATGTTGGACTTCTATGCTATGAACTGTAAAGTAAATACATTTGTGTGGTTTCAAGCCGCTGCATTTGTGGTGATTTGTTACGGCAGCAGGAAACTAGCACACATGTGAAAGCTGCAAAGAAAAAAACCGTGTAGGTATGAGAAAAAAGGAAATATTCAAGGAAGTGGCAGCAAAATGGTAGAACGTGCATTCTATGGAGTCAGGACAAAGGGAGTTCATTTACCATGGAACTGGGTTCCAGAGCACCGTGGAAAAGGTGGCAGGGCAGTGGTGTGTCAAGACGAAGCTACTTAGAGCCAAATGGGGGTGACAGTATGCAAAAGAACAGGGGCTGTGGTTTGTTCCAGCCTGAGTCCCTAACACCAAGCCTAGGACATAACAAACTCTCAATGTTTGCAGAATGGAACTGCCAGGAGGGGGCTGTCATTTACACAGTGGGGGATGACCCTGGAACACGGGAATGGGAATGCAGGGACGAGAGGCCAGGTGGGACTAGCCCAGGTGAGGCCCTGCGGGGGTGGAGGGGTGGAGGGTGCGGGGACGGGGCCTAGGAGGCCTCAGCATCGGAAAGCTGAAGTCAGCGTTGAAGTGATTAACTAAAGAAATCGAGGTGGCGCTTCAGGGAGCACTGGACCACCTTGAACTCAAAGTGGATGTGTACATAATGTAACAAGTAGGGCACAAACTAGTAATGAACACAGAAATGAGACCTGGGACCAGAAACCCGTGAGGCTAGCCTCAGAAAGGCAACAGCCCAAAATGAGCTGAAATGTGTGGACTATGTTAAGACTTTTTAGGCTACCATCAAGAAGCACGGAACAAAGGTCAACTGTTTCAAGCACCTGGTATACAAATAACAGAGGACGCAGATCTGCCGAACTTCAATTTTCTTAAAGAGAATGATTTTCAAACAGCAAATGTGATAGAAACAAGGCTATCTCAGGATGGATATATTTTAAAAAACCTAAACAGTTCAATAAACACACAATTCTTCATGTCTTAGTAAACTACATATGTTGGATTCACAAATGTCATTATGTATCTAGTGATCAGTGACATCTGAGAAGTTGCAGGAACAGAAAAGTACCATATCATCAGATATAGGTAAGTGTTACTCCTATTTTCCAAAACAAAAACGCTTATCTCCTAGTCTATAATTCAGTACTTTCAAAGACATTAAAACACCAAGAGAAACATGTAATAAATGGCCGGCTGTGGTCATACACCATACTTGGAGTTTTCATTATACATTAAGTCATTTAATGAGAATCCTTAGACAAAAAGAGGGGGTTATTATTCATTCATGTACACCTGGTTATACTGAGAACAAGTCATGCCAAACTTGGAAGGAAAACACAGGAGCCCGTAAGTCCTTTGGGGAAGTAATTTAGTATACCCCTAAAAACAACGAGAGACCTTTAGCTTGGGTGATAACACAGTCTGTGGTAGGCCCAGAGCTACAACAGTGCTGGGGGCCGAGGAAGCACTCATTATATGTTGAATAAGGGACACGCCTCACAGCTGACTAGAAGGTTGAAGTGCTCCCAGTCAGTAGGCAGTATGGGACCTCTGGGGAGCCTCTGAAGTTGACCTTAACCTAGTCCAGCTCAACATTTGAACCAATAACTATGAGACGACGCCAACTTACCACACTCAAAGATAACACTCCAAGGAGAGTCAATTTATTAGAAGGCAAAAGTCAAGATTCAAAAATATCTCTTCATTAGGTATGAAAATAACAGTAGAATTTAATAGGATGAACGATAAAGCCTTGTACATGGGCTTAAAAAAATGAACTGCACAACAACAGGATGAGGAATCCAATTTTAAGAGCAACTGCAAGAACCCAAAAGTTTTCATTTATTGCAAGCTCAGTAAGAGGTAGCAGTCTGATACAGTAGTCAAAAAAAAAAAAAAAAAAAAAAAACCCTAATGGAATTCTAGGCTGCATTAAGAGAAGACCATGTTCTCTTCACTAATAATATTATCTCTAGGGAATGGACTCAGTTCTGGAAATCCCATTTTAAAAGAATCAATAACAGACCTGTGCATTGGGAGGAGGGTGAGAGCTAGGCTAGGGAATGTTCTGGACAAAAGCTAATGAAGGAACTGAAGATGTTTAAACTGAGGAGGGGAAAGACTTGGGGGAGGGGATGGTGGACAGCACAATGTTAGCCTTAAAGATGATATACTGTCTAATGGCAAAGGGATTTGACTAGTGATGTCAAATGGGTTTCCCTTCCGGAGGCAGTTCTAATCAACTGGTAGTCACGACCAAGAATTGGTGCTGGGAAAGATTCTGAGACTGAGTTTGGTCAGCGGGAAAGACCACTGTGATCAATTACTACCCACTATCATCGGTTTGGGGGAGGGCAATTGCCTATGTGAGTGCCAAGTATTTACTCTGCCGCCATCACAATCACACCCATTAAAACCCAAATGAAGTTACACTTTTCCAGACATGTGTCCCTGCTGCTTTCCATCTTCAACCACCTCTCCTTTTTCTAAACTCTTAGCCCAGTCCACCATGCATCTTATTCTTATTCAATTCTCTGGCTGTTTCCATTACTGCTTCTGGAAAGACTGCTTCCTTTTCTAATTAGATTTAAGCATCGTGAGTACCCGGCTCACTCTGATCTTCTTCACTGCATGCAAAGTGGGGGGTACTCAAAGATTTGCTCACTGATTTTCGGCCAGGGAATTCTGCCTTCCAGAGGACACCCGGCAGTGTCTGGAGACATGCATGACTGTCAGAACTGGTGGGGAGGAGCTACCGGCATCTAGTGGGTGGAGGCCAGGGATGCTGTTCAGCACCCCACAGTGCAGAGGACAGCGCCCACCACAAAGACTTTTGGGGCTCCAAGTGCGACAGTGCCGCGGTTAAGAAACCTTGGGTTAGCTTAGCGACCTAGGGAAAGGCCAAAGAAGCAAAGCCCCCGAGCTGGCGGACGTTTGTAGGATGCGATCGATGCACAGGATCAGCCAGCCGGGGGTTAGACAGGTTGGGCCCAGCACCCCAGTCCGCAGCAGGATGGAGAGACAGGGTCTGCACCCAGGTCGCGCAGGGGCCCGACGTCCCCCGGAGCAACCGCCTCCTTCCCAACCTTTGCTCCATCCCCTACCTGCGCCGAGACGCAGAAAACGTAAATATCCAGGGAGTTCCCGCGGCAGCGACCCGCCTTCCGCAGCTTCAGTTAGGACCGCCTCACAGTCCTCGCGAGACTACACTGTTACGCTCTCGCGACACTGGGCGGGGCTTCCGGCGGCTGTGTGGCGTGACTTGGATCGCACACTTGGACCGCACAGCTGGGCGGGCCTCGGGAGAGGGCGGGACCGGCCGTGAGCGGAGGGACTACGTGAAGCCTCGCCTTGTTTGGCCTCACGTTTCCCAGGCCTCCTCCGTCGCTGTCTCCGCCCTCCAGCCCGCGCGCCGTGCGAGTCGCCCCCGTGCCCCGTGCCCGACGCCTCCCGCCCGTTAGAACCCGAAGGAAGGAAGTACGTTTCCCTGCCAGAGTTCCTTCCTAGTGGGCGGCCGGGCGTTAAGCAGTCTAGTGTCTCCCGATTCCCCGGCGCAGAGGCTGGGCTCCGAGGGCAGGGACTCCCTTCATCCCTACCTCGAGGCGGGCTGGGCGGGGCTGGTTTGGAAGGAAGCCGCCCAGTGAGGGCAGAACCAGGTGAAGACGCCGGCTCCTTCTCGGGCGCCGGCAGAGGTGAAGCGTCCTGTTTGTTTTCGTTAAAACGCCCTTCCCCGCCGGGCCTCTTAGGGCTTGGCTTCCCCGAAGGTCAGCCACTGGTCCGTTTTCAGAAACTCACGTCCGCTCTGCCTGCCAGGTAACCCGAACCATCTTCTCTTTCAGTCCACCATGCCCCCCAAATATGACGTGTTGACTCAAGATGAGCTGCGCAAAAGGCTGTACCAGATGTTTAAGGACCGGGGTATACTGGACGCGCTCAAGGTATCAGTTCTAGGCATATCTGTTACGCAACTTTTTCAGGTGTGACTTGTAACAGGTAGTCCCCACTTAAATCCATCCAGGTCTTGGGTTTTAAAAATAGCATGATATATAGGTTGTATTGGTGACAGTTTTATGTTTTGTGTAACTCATCCTGGAACAATAGTCTTAAATGGCTTAGAGTTTGAGTGGTCTTAGAATACATTCAGATAGATTTATTGAACTGACATGAACGGACGGGAGTAATTTTATGAAATGAACACATTTTAGTAAAGTTAGGGTTGTTTTATGAAGCTGGTTTATAGGTTCCCGAATTAATAAATGGTCTTGTAATAGTCATGCTTGAATGAAGGACATTGGCACCATATAGAAAACATTAAGTGGACTGCTTATTGTAAAATAGTTTGGGGAATGAGAACTTTCTTTAAAATCTGTTGCAAGGCATGAATACTTCATTTTGGCAGCAAATACTTGTTGGTATGAATTAACAGCAAAGGAGTAGGATTAACAGCAAGGGGTAGGATTACCTCAAATGCGTTTTCATTACTATATACATTTCCAAAGTATATTTCACACTTAAAATGGGAAATTAAGGCAAAGTGAGCTTCGTTCCCCCCATTGTTTTTGTAACTTAAAAGAAAAAAAAAACACTTCAGACTCATCTGAAAAATACAGAAAACAAAGGAGGAAAGTCATGTCTCAGAACCACTAATGGGCATAATGGTTGTGTGTGGGTGTGTGTATTCTCAGTTCAATACATGCTGAGCTTTTTCCTGTGTCCTTAAACGTTTCTTGAAATTCTCATTTTCACTGGGACTCTGCTCGTGTTTGGATGAATGTGTAATTTATGTAGCAGTCCCCTGTTGAATATTTAACAGGGCACAAATGGGCAGCAAATATTTATTAGGGCACTTTATATATAAATTCACAGCAAGGAGTAGGGTTAGTTGGAATGTGTTTTCATTACTATGTATTTCAGAAGTATATTTTACGCCTAAAATGTTGAATAGGTTATACTGAAGTCTACACGTCCTTCAATTGCATGTCTCATTTCTTGCCTAGGGTAGAGTAAGTGGCATTGCTTATATTGCCATATTACTCTTTATCCTGGAAAATCAAATAAAAGGGCATGAGCTTTTCTTTTTAAGGCTCTTAGCATCTTGTTCTAGAAAGATTGTAATAGTGTATATTCCGCCAGCAGTTTGAGAATGCTTGTTTCACTCAATATTATCATCGCAGTTTAAAAATGTCGGGTAGGTCGGTTGGTTAGAATGTTGTCCCAATACACCGAGGTTGCAGGTTCGATCCCTGGTCAGAGCACGCACAAGAATCAACCAGTGAATACATAAATAAGTGGAACAACAAATTGATAATGTCTCTCTCTCTTTTCCCCCCTTCCCCCTCCTGCTCTCTCCCCCTTCCTTTCTCTCTCTAAAAATTGATCGATAAAATAAATAATACTAACCAATGTAAGATTGAAAATCTCTGATTTTAGTATTTATTCCTTTGATTGTTAATGAGATTGTACATATTTTCTGGCCATTTGTATGTTTTCCATGGATTGGCAGTTTGTGTCTCTTGCTCATTTTTTAGAGTGTTAGTGTTTTCTTATTAATGTATAAGAACCCTTTTAATTGAAATCATTAATCTTTTTTCCAAGTTTGTGGCAATACTTTATCTCAGTGTTCAATTTTATTTTGTCTCTAAAATATGATGTTATATTTTTAATATGATCAAAGCTATGGATTTGTTTTGCAGAGGTATTCTCAGTAAAACTTTTCCTCTACTAAGAGCATGAACATTTACTTTTTAAGTTTTGAAACAGGTTTCGGTTTTTATAGTTAACACTTTAACCCACCTGGAATTGATTGTAGTGTATAATGCACTTCAATACACGTTCTACCGTGGAATGGACCTTGCGTTCCCGGGCAAGGCATTTTTTCCCCTGTGTTTCTGGATTCGATTTGAGAGTGTCTCACTTCCTGGCTGTAGTCACAATGGCCACTAATCCTTCTGGAGGTGTCCTTGTTTTTTTTTGAGCTAGCCTTGTTTGCTCTGCAGCTGCAGTGCATTGTCTGCAGCTGGCCCTTGTTTCTGGGATTCAGGCTTAATCAGTGGCAGGGCAGAGTTTTACTCTCAGCCTGAGCTAATTTTTATTTTCTCAGTTCAATGACTGTGGCTTGGGTGAGTTCTAACTTGTAAAACGTACTGAATTTTTTAGTGGCTTAGCTCACATTCTCTTTGGATGTTTAAAAAGAATTTGTATTATCATTTAGTACAAAGTCATAGATACTCAATGAAGTTTATGAAATCTTTTTCATGTTTTGAGTCTGCTCGGTCTGTCCGTTTCTGAGAAGTGCTGAGGATTCCTAGGACTCTCTTTTCCCACTTGCCCTCCCTCCCATAATAATTATGCTTAGTATGTTAATCTTAGGGACATTGCAAGGTTTATATCTGAATGGGTTTTCCTCTTTGCATTGGCTACTGGAAAGCCCAGCCAGTTTTGCAGTTCCTTCTAGCAAGTGTTAGATGGCATGATTTTGTATTAGTTAGTAAAGATGGGAATTCATTTTTAATGTTCCATTTTTTTTACTCTTTCTTTCCTTTTAACCTGCTTGTATCACTCCTTTAAATTTTATCTTATTTCAGTACTTGTTTGTAAGACACCCTGAATCACTTTTATCAATTAAGATGGATCTAAATATATTAATTCCTTAGTATGTTACAAATCTAGTTAAACCACCTTTTAATTTTACTAGTGGAGAACGCTGAAGTTTCTCCTCTCGTATTTTATTATTTCTGTGACTGAACTGGATTAGATGAGGTGAGCATGTATATTCTGCTCAGTGTAAATGTGTTTTGTGTGACAGGATTTTCGATGTATAAGTCCTGTTTTGTACTGGTAATTATATACTGTTCTTGTCTCTAGCCGAAGGACAGAAGATAGAGGTATAGCAACTCCATTTGTTTCTTGCTTGTATTCTATTAATACGAATACATTAGATATTATTTAGTGTTGAACCGCATGGATACAGGCAACACAGTCTTAAGCTTAGCCCAATTATGTTTCCAGATTATATGCAAAATAGAACAAATATCAGTAGTTCAATTAATTCAGAGATTTTCTTAAAACCCGAAGGAATAATAACACTAGTTATAACCTTGAAAAAACTTCCCACCTTGAACCTAAATTTCCTTATTTATAAAATGTGAAAAAAATACTGTATTTCACGGTGTCTTGAGATGTAAATACTACATACAAAAGTGTATCTCGATAAGCCTTCTTTGGGTTTAGTGATTTCTCTCTTGCATTTGTTATTTCCTTTTGGGGAACCCAGTTTAATTTTCATCAGTATGCCTAGTAAGCTGGTTTCACCCAGTATTGTTTTCATGTCCTCCCAACAATTCGCAGAGTAATGAGGAAGCAGCAGAATTTTCTCTTATACTTGCTATCCCAATCAAAAGCTGCTGACGTGGGCTCATAGGGAAGACCAGTCGCAGTCCACCTGTGTTCTGGCTAACCAGCAGTTCGCTCGGAAGCTGGTGAAGGCAAGCCGCTTTGACCAGAACCCGTGGGCTGCTTGGGCTGCTTGTCTCACCGGGTAAGGCAAAGTGCGGCAAAGAAGTTCCTAACTTCTGGTCACGGACCTAGGACCTCTGTGGGAATGGAAGGTTCTCATTCGTGCGGCTGATGGGTATCTTCCGCGCGACAGTCCTGCTGAAAGTTCGTCCCCTCCCGTCTCTCTGTTCTGTTCTGTTTTCGAGCTAGATGCAGCTGAGGAAGCAGCTCATTCAGGAATTGATGCAGCCTGTATTGAGCGGAGAGATGGAGCCCCGGTCCATCTCAGTGGAAGGAAGCGCCCTCCTAATAGGCGCTTCCAACTCTCTGGTGGCAGATCACTTACGAAGATGTGGCTATGAGTATTCACTTTCGGTTTTCTTCCCAGAAAGTGGCTTGGCAGAGGAACAGGTAAAGTTTTTCCTTCCTGTTTCTGAATTCTCTATTAACCGCCTCTTTTTTTTTTTTTTTTTTTTTTTGCTTCCCTCAGATGATAGGAAAGGGCTGCACGATAGCTGAGTGCTCCCTGGCTGGCTTGGTCCATTTCTCAGGCATCTTTAAAGGCACATCATAGAGTTGGTATATTATGCGTCTCAAGTCTGATAATTGTTATCAGTTCGATGGAGTCTTGATTAGAGTTTTATGAAGTTAAGCTGTGTAGAATCACAAAATGTTTCACAGCTACAATGGATCCGAATTGAGACTCGTAACTATACCGTTTGTGTTGAATGTCTGTTGAGAGCTGGGCCCTGGGCTGGTGGCAGTGCGGGTGTACATGTATCCTAGATGAGGAACCACAGTTCGGAGAGGAGGGTGATTTGCTCAGGGTCACCGGATAGGTAGGTGGCAACACGGGGCAGTAAATGTAGGCCTCTGAAAGGTGGCTTTACAGTGCCGCAGTCTCTGCCCCTTGATATTTCTCTTCTCCGGGCCTACATAAGGCAAGCGAGGAATGCATTAATTTTTTAAAAATCTGTGGCGTTCTTAAATATTAAGACATGTTTTATCACTCTTCTAATTATGTTAATTCTCTTCACCATTACTTTGAACTATTCATCCTACTTTATTATTTTAAAGGCACATATAGAAAACTTCCCCTGTATTTTTTAAATAGACAACTTTTTAGAGACGTTTAGGTTCACAGCAAAATGGAGCAGAAAGGGACACTTCCCGTATGCTCCCTGCCGCTGCACGGGTCCAGCCTCCCCCATTATCAACCAAAAGGTTGATAAAGGTAAAAACACTCAGTGAACCTGCATTGTGACGTTAGCGTGACCTGAAGTCTGTAGTTGACATCAGGGTGCACTTTTTGGGTTGTCCCTATGTTTTTACTCTCTTCCTTTTATCTATAATTGTCCAAAAGTTTTTTACATTTTATTTTTTTAAAGATTTTATTTACTTATTTTTAGAGAGAACGGAAGGGAGGGAGAAAGACCAATGTGTGGTTGCTTCTTGCATGCCCCCCACTGGGGACCCCAGGCATGTGCCCTAGACTGGGAATCAAACCGTGACCCTTTGGTTTGTAGGCTGGCACTCAATCCACTGGGCCACACCAGCCAGGGAAAGTCTTATTTTTTGTATAATCTGGCAGCGATTCTTAGTTTTATATTCAGAAACATCCTAATTCATCATTTAAACATTAATGTAAAAATGTTTACTTACTTAACCTTTTTTCTCTTAAGGTATTTACTATGCAGGATCTATTACAGCTCATTAAAATCAACCCTGAATCCAGTCTCTACAAATCGCTGGTAGGCTTATTTAGTTTTTATAACCTGCTTTGGTTTGTTAATTATACCTGAATAGTCGAATAAAAGTAAACTGTTTTCTTTTAACAGGTTTCAGGATTTGATAAAGAAAACAATAAAGGTAGGAGTCTTCATCTTTATAGAGATATAGTAACATTTTTGTCATGTATTTTTCCTAGAAAAGTATGAAACTAATCACTTTTAGGGGGAAGACTAGGGAATCTAATATGAATTAAATTATGATTTTTCTTTTTGACAGCCTTTGACAAAAGTTGCTGAGAATTGCTTGGCGTGGGAAAAACCCCACACACATCTGGTGACCATCAGTGTCACAAGCACAGTGCCGCATAGGGCCCATAAAAGTAAAGGGAGACTCACAGGGAAGAGAGACCTAATACGGAAGAGCTGGGTTTTTCCCCTAGACAGAAGAGGGAAAACAGATATTTTTTTTCCTTTGCAACTGCCATGGTGCCAGACTATGGGCTAGGCTTGACATTGGACGTTGCAGCATGAGCTTAAGCTGGAAACCTGCCTGTAATGCATAACTGTTCTCTAGGTCTTCAAGGGAATCTGCGACATTCTGTAGTGGTCCTTTTATGTTGTGCACTCCTGGGCTTTTGTGTGTTGTCAGCATTGCCACTAACCCCACTGGGACATTCATTCAGAACTTACCACTTAGCAAGCATTTGAGTACCTACTTTCGGCTAGCCATTAGTATGTGACTTAGTTGCCTGGTCTCTTTGGAGTCGTGTTAGCAGAGGATAAGTAAATTGGATCATAAGACACTCTCCGCTGACTGCAAAGTAGGTTATCCGCGTGGAAGTCCAGTATGGTAAGTGGTCCTATATTTTATATTCTAAGCCAGTGCTGTCTAGTGAAATTCTCTGTGACGATGGGGATGTGTGTATCTGTGCTATCTGATTATGGTAGCTAACAGCCACATGTGGTTATACTGAGCATTTGAAATATGGCTAGTGTGACTGAAGAAACGAAATTGTAATTTAAATTCAAACAGCTACACGTGAATCGTGGTTATATATTGGACAGCACAGGTCTAATGTATATAGCTGGTGTCTGTAGTTTATTATTGCAGAAAGAAATTTGGAGCTTAAATGGCTATTAAGAAATAATCCACTTATTATAGGTATTTATATTATCCTTAAAAATAGCTTTTCAGCTTTATATACTCTCTGTAAATCCTGGTTCAGAAAGACATCTGGCTAGCAGCTCTTCCCAGCTTCACCCAGCATCCTAGTAAAATTTCAGAAACTCAGGAAGTAGCACACGTGGCAGGCAGCTTAGTGGAAAAGTTCGAATAGAACCCTTTGCTAGCAGTGTAGCAGCCACTGTTAAAGTGAAGTGATTTTAAAAATTGGTGGCTTCCGATTAATAGGGTAAGACCATCAGAAAACATAGGAAGCTATTTTGTACCTAACCGTTGTCTGTCCCCTCACAGGGCCTGTAGCCTTATCTTTCCACGTCTATACTCCAGTGTTGCTGATCTGTTGAATGGCCACAGTGCTTTTGCCCTAGATTCCACTTACCCATTCTTCTTGCCCCTGATTTTTCCCTCAGAGATCATTATGCCCAGAAAATAGCAGAAAATTTGGATGAGGGTAAAAAACTTGGGCACTGGCTTTTTACTTCCCGAAGTTAAGATCCTTTCCTGTGATAGGCAAAATAGTAGATACATAGATCAGTGGGACAGATCTGAGAGCCCAGAAACAGATCCATACAAATTCAGTCTGCTCATTCGGACAAAGAGCAAAGACAATTTCTTGGAGGAAGTGAAACTGGAAAAGTTGGCGTTTGTGCTGCCTGTCACTACCAGGACCAATAAGCAGAGACAAGGATTGAGTCTTTATGGGCACTTTATGCAGATGGCTGACGGTCTGAGAAGATGGTGGGTTATGTGCCCTCAAAGACTTTCTTACCGTGTCATCTCAAGCCGACCTTTTTCATGAGGAGGAGAAAAGGGTAGGTAAGGGGTTTGGAATTCAGGAAGAAAGTAGGTAAGGGGTTTGGAATTCAGAGAAAAGGTTAGTCAGATAAAAGTTGCAGTCCGGTGATTTTCCTGGCATCCCAGCAATGCTTCATCTGCGTCTGAACGTGTTGTCCCTGGAGCACAGCGGCTCAGATACCATCTTGATGGCTTGCAGTCCTCCTGGGCCACAAAGGTCGAATTGCTTGTGGGCCTCCTGGAATCAGGGTAGGACTGGTCGTACATTCCAGTTCCTGAAACAATAGCTTTCTACATGCATTAATTATTAAGCCTATTAAGTGTAAATTAAAGCTAATTTTTTTTTAACTATTGAGTTCCCCCACCAGAAGGATAGTCTTTTCAACCAATGGTACTGGAACAATCGGATGTCCATATGCACAAAAATGAAACTAGACATAGACCTTACATCTTACACCAAAATTAACTCAAACACACCATAGGTCTAAATGTAAAACGCAAAACTGTAAAGCTTTTGGAAGAAGCAGGAGAAAATCTACGTGAATTGGGTTGAGTAACGAGCTATAACACCAGAAGCATGACACTGGAAAGAAAAAAATGGATCAGTTGACTTAATGTTTAAAATTATTTATTGATTTATAGATGGGGGAGAGAGAAAGAAAGGGAGAGAAACATCAATGTGCGAGGGATACATCAGTAAGCTGCCTCTCCCACACCCCCAACTGGGACCTGGCCAGCAACCCAGGCATGTGCCCTGACTGGGAATCGAACTGGCAAACTTTTGGGCCCACGTTCAGTCCACTGAGCCAAAGCACCAGGGTTATAAATGAATGTTAAACGCATGTCGTTAATGAAAGGAGCCTGTTGAAAAAGCTACATGCTGTACAATTTTATGTATATAGCGTTCTGGAAAAGGCTAGTCTATGGAGATGGTTAAACACATCACAGGTCGTCAGGGATTTGGAGGGAAGGGTTAGGAAGTCGAATAGGTGAGGCACACAGGATTTTTTAGGGTGGTGAAAGTATTCTATGATTCTGTAATTGTATGATTCATGGCACTAGACATTTGTCAAAACCTGTAGAACTTTACAAAGTGAACCCTAATATATGCAAATACAGGAGGTTAGGTGATCCCAGGATGGAATGCAGACAAAACTGTAGTAACCTCACTCAAGGGGGTGGGGAGAAAAGGGTGCTGGGGCCTTGAATGGTGTGGCTCAGTTGATTGGGCATCGTCTGCAGACCTTTGTCCACAAACCAAATGGTCGCGGGTTTGAATCCGGTCAGGGCACATTCCTGGGTTGCCGGCCAGCTCCCCAGTTGCAGGCGTTTGGGCGGCAACTGATTGATGTTTCTCTCCCTCTCTTTCTCCCTCCCTTTCCCTCTCTCTAAAAATGAAATAAATTTTTATTTGTCTAAAATCCTAAAAAGAAAAGCTCTTAACTTGGCTGATGCAGAAGCAGGCAGGAGTCCATTCAGCTCTGTTAGAAGAAAGTAAAAACTTCTAAGATCATTGATACTCATGGGTTAAAAAAAGTGTGCCACTATTCAGAAAGGGTATAAAGTGAAAGAACTGTAGAAATTTCTGGCCATATTCTGGAAATCTCACTTTCTGCTGATATTTAGAATGAATAGATCCCTGTTTATCCTACCAGAATTTAGTTTACCAACCTAAAAACCCGTGTCTGTGTGTAATGAAAACTCGCACTCACGTGAGGTCATATTATAGATAACTTTTAGAATTTGCTTCCTTTACTCACCAATACAGCTCCATAGCTCTACGTTTAGACTAATTATTTTTAAGGAATATATTTAATTAACCACTTATTGATGGCGGTTTTGTTGACTTACTGTGTCAGTTTGTTGTTTGACTAGGTGAAAGGGTATGTGCATTTTGAATACATATAAACGCAGACAAATTTCCCTCCTGGAGTGATTTGGCCTGTCAGTTTCCCCACTCCCTTGTAAACACTCTGAAGTATGAACAGAGCTGTAATCTTAGCAATCTTAGTGGGAAAATAGAATCTCTCTATTGTATTAATTTGCATTTATTTACAAATGTGTATATGTTTATTTGACATTAAAATTTTTCTTCTACAAACCCTGTCCATGCCCCTTTTTAAATTTTCTTACTGATTTGTAAGAGCTCTTGGATATGAAAATTAGTGCTCTGTTTCCCTACTATAGCAAATATTTATTCCACTGCGTCATTTATCTTTTGACTTTATTTTGTGCCACGTATAAGTTCTTAATTTTTATGTTGTTAAATATTTCTTTTTATTGCTTCTAGATTTTTGTTCCCTCAGAAATTATTCTTAAAAGATACATAATGTGCCCCATAATGTGTGAATTGAGCAACAATTTGCAAACCAAAAGGTCCCCAGTTTGATTCCCGGTTGGGGCACGTGCCTGGGTTGCAAACCTGGTCCCCAGCTGGGGGCATGGGAGAGGCAGCAGACCGATGTTCCTCACACACATCGATGTTTCTCTCCCTCTCTTCCTCTCTCTCTCTAAAAATAAATAAGTAAATAAGGTACATAACGTGGTGAAGGATAATCTTATAAAAGCAAAATTTATAGCGTGACTGAGCAATGGTCGCATGAAAGAAAGTTGTGAGACAAAACCATATACATTGTGTTTTTTAGGTTTTCTCCTCGAGTTTCTAAAAGAAATGGCAGAATACCATCAGACCAAAGAGATTCGTGACATGGAAACTCAGACAAGTTCAACGCTTCTTAGCAAAGACTCTCTTGGTAATTGTCGGCTTCTTTCGTAATTTCCAGTCTCTGTCTCCTTTCGGGCGGGAGGAAATGACCTGCTTTACCGTGTTGGGTGAGTTCGTGGACCGGTGGGGATGGAAGCTGCCGGCGGGGTGCTCCTTCCCTCGGGCGCCACTGGTGGAAGGGACCAGGTGCTGCTCTCCAGTGCTGCTCCTCCCTTTGGGACCAGCAGGGACACACTTTCTAGAGCTCATGGGAATGCAGGAGCCCACGTTTTTGTTTGCTGGGTTCAACCTCTCAGCCGGGAGCTTCTCCCTGTGTCTCATCGAACATTACTTCATAGCCACTAGCATGAGAAGATGCTAGACTGTTTGCCTTGCAGAGAACTAGAGAAGTCAGTGGCCATCGATTCATTTTATAGCTGAGGAGACTGAGGTCGTCAGAGGAAGGAAAAGCAACTTGGAGACGCCCCGTCTGGGCCGGAACTGATGCTCGAGTGCATGTTTTCTGTCCACGGTCCAGAGCCTTTCCCGCCGCACGGCCTTTCTGCAGTACCTTCCTGCCCTTTTGTTAGTGGTATGCTCAGGACAGAAGGGACACACATTTCTCCGCCCTTCCCGCCCTTAATGAGCATTGGTGTCTTGAACTTGTAAGACAGTAAAAGTACGGACACCTTAATCGCCTCCTGCCGGCCTTTTTTCCCTGTGCATACTCTTCGGTGGGCGTTGGTGTTTACATGGTTGAGATTTTACTGTCCGTCTGGGTTTGGACTTCGCTGCATGGTTGATTCCGATCACGTTTGGTTTGAGGGCCGTGGGTCTGCTGAGAGCACTGGAGTGAGAGACAGTCGGTAGACCTGGCTCCAGTCCCAGCTATGCTGTCGGGGAGGTGTGCAGCCTCTGGGGGTCACTTACACTGTGTGGGCATCTGCGTCCTTCCCTGTAAAATGGAGGACTTGAAACTCACCATCTTCGCGTTGTGTGAAAGGCAGCGTTTTGAGCACGTGACTCAACTCTCACCAAAGACCAATAAAAGAACTCTCTGCTTTGGCACTTAGATACTGCAAAGAGATGCCATGTTTTCTGCCTTCAGCTGTACTCTTTGCTTTCTGTTGTCCCTGACATTTTATGATGAAAATTGTCAAACACTGAAAAAAGTTGAAAGTTTTACAGTGAACACTGGTATACCTTGATCTCACCATTCAATTTGTCTTTTCCTTGCTTGATCCCTTATATGTCCATCCACTAATCTTCATTTTTAAAATTATTTCAGAGTGAACCATAGACATCCCTGAACTCTCCCCTAATACACTTTTTTTAGCAGATCTCTGGCCTCTTGCTCACCTGACCACATTCCTCCATCCTAATTTCCTGTTTTATTTTTTAATAGCTGAGAAGCTCCAGCTTATTGATGACCAGTTTGCAGATGCTTACCCTCAGCGTCCAAAGTTAGAGTTTTTAGAAATAAAGTTAAATGAGTATAAGAAAGAAGTGGAACAGCAGCTTCAGGCAGAGATGCAGCAAAAGGTAAATTTATCTTGTGGCTATTAACAAAAGTGGTATTTTTGCTTATCCTTTCATTTTTCATCTTAGGTATATAGGAAAATATTTAGAATCATTCTTAATGAATGTGATACTATTGTGCTGTTAATGTTATTTTCCTTTCCACTCAGTGTCATGTCTTTTTGCCTTTCGAATGACTCCTGCAGGACCTGCAGGACACTGAATGAGATGAAAGTAAAGATGAATGAAACTCCGTGTATTTAGAGCACAGACGTTAAGTTTAGACCATGGAGAATTTGTCACTGTTTTCTTAAGTGTGGTTATTAGTATTTACATTATCTGTGATCAATTGGCAGCTGCAGCATTTTAAAAATAATGAAATAGAAAGAATCAAAAAGGAAGAGAAGAAGAAGTCTGAGGCGGAATTAGCCAAGTTCTGGAATGACGTGGAGAGAGCTTGTCAAGCAAAATCGGAAGCCCTCCTTTCTCGGGAAAAGATGTCCCTTGAGAGAATTCAGAAGCACCAGGAGGTAATATTTCAGTCACTTACTGGGTGGCTCTGTTCTGCAGCTATTAGTAGATTGACTGAAAGTCCAGGAGACAGATGGGGCATTTGCTGAAATAATCGCTGGCACAAGGCTTTAGAGGAGCAGTAGGGACTGGGGTCCTCAGCAAGCAGAATAATTGTCCTGGAAAACAATTCTTCCACTCCCTTCTCCCGAGACTGCTTGGAGGAAAACTGGGTGTGAATGTGCGTGTCAGGAGTGTGAGCGACTCACGCTAAATAAGCGGCAGGTGTGAGGGTTATGGAGCGGCCTCAAGGAGAGGACCAGAGGTGTGCGCTGGCTGCTGGGGTAAAGGAAGAGCAGCTCTGGGAAGCGGACAGGGCTGCTCATCTGTTCCAGGGGTCCTGCTGAGGAGGGCAACCTGGAACTGAAGTAGACCAACCCAAGTGCTTACAGATGGTCGTTCTGCTGTAGCTCTTGGGAGGATTTGGAGGGTGAGCCAGGACACAAAGAGTCATGTTTGGGGAACGGAGCTTTATGGAGCTGCGTTTACTTCATTTGAGAAAGGCTGCCTATTTAGTTGAAGACATTGGGGTCTGGCACGATGGTGAAGGGAACCAGAACTGAGGGTGCATGGCTCTAACCTAGAGGAGAAGGGAGGGCTATGTGGCAATTCCTTTCAAAGACCTGAACGAACAGGTCTGGGGACACTGATGGGTAGAAGAATAAGGGCGGACCAAGAAGACAGAGTTGCAGGTTGAGCTTTTAGGTGAAGTTGGAAACCAAATGCAGTGTGCTTCCACCGGAGCAAAGGCAAAGGGCCCTGGAGGAGAGGAGTCCAGGGCTACAAGTGTCAGCCATGTGGCCACTCGATCTTGCCACCCAGGAAAGTGGCGGGACAGGAGTAGAGAGGTTGAGGAGTGGTGGGGAACGAGTTTAGGCAAGGGGGATTAGATCTGCTCCTTTAGGAAAAACAGTTGCTTTCACAGGGGTGTGTCAGACCAGACTGGGTTGGGGCCACCATTTCCTGTGTACAGCCAGAGCTACTGATACCACAGGGGATGGTGGAAGTAAGAGGCTTCCTCCCGGTGTCAACCCTTGCTTGGAGCTTCTCAGTAAGGCCCAGTTAGTAATGGTGGTTGTACCCCCTCCATGATTTGATATAGCACGTCTGGGAATTGGGCTCATTTTAGCTATAAAAGTAAATGTTGGAAGCACTGGCCGTTGACATGATTGGATTGTGTGCAGGCTAACACTTCCATCTTCAAGATAGGTGACTGACTAGATCAGATCCACCTGATAGTTAACAACCCCTGGGTTCCCGTTTAGTTTAGCAGGTTCTCTGAAGGCTCTGGAGCAGGTTGCCGTCCTCACAAGAGGCACCACGCCTTTACTCCACCCCTGGGAATGTCCTTCCCCTTCTCTCCCTGATAAAACTGCCCTGTCCTTCAGGCTTGCAGCTTGAATGCCACCTCCTGGTGGCACCTTCCCTGACTCCCACTGATGAGCCCATTTGGGCCTCATTCCTGCCGTGGGGCCTGTGGATTCTGGTTGTGAAATCATCACATCATAGAGTGATTGTTTCTCCCTTAGTCAATGGTGAATTTATTAAAAGATGGGGGGACTGTATCTGCTCATCTTTTTATATCCAGCTCCCAGTGTGCTTTTTTTAAAAAAAGATTTTATTTTACTTTTAGAGAGGGGGGAAGGGAGGGAGAGAGAAAGGGAGGGAAACATCAAATGGTTGCCCCTCACATGCCCCCCACTTGGGACCCAGCCTGCAACCCAGGCGTGTGCCCTGACTTGGAATGGCACCTGTAACCTTTTGGGTTGCAAGCTGGCGCTCAATCCACCGAGCTGCCCCAGCCAGGGCCCAGTGTGTTTTTTGACGTGCTCTTCAGTGAATTCTTGCTCAAGGAACACACAAATGGAAGTGTGGCCTATTCATTCAGGGGTTTGTACAAACTTCTTAATGCCGAGTGAGAATTACCTATGAGTTGAAACTCTCGGACAACTACTGAACCATAGGAATTCTATTTTGTTAAATTATATTGCTGACTGTACATTGTTTCTTTCTTTCTTTTTTTTTTTTTTGCTGAAGAACTTACCAGAATTTTAAGTAAATGTCTGAGAGATGTCAACAAAGTAGAATAATTACCCCAGGGATGTTAGAAATACAGGGTAATGTAGTTTAACCGTCATTAGGGGAGGAAATAAATTTTTGTGCAACTAGAACAAGAAAAATGCATATCTCGAAGTGAAACCTCTTGAAAGTGAAATGGTTACTCTGAATGTCTGTAATTTGATTGTTTTCTGGAATTTAGGAAGCAGTCTATTCAGATCTGTTTTGTTTTCTTTAGCTTGCTTGCTAAAAATTAATGCTTTTCTGTACAGATGGAAACAAAAGAAATTTATGCTCAACGGCAGCTTCTACTAAAAGATATAGATTTGCTAAGAGGCAGAGAGGCTGAGCTGAAGCAAAGAATTGAAGCTTTTGACTTGTAAGTAATATGCTTTTATTTTGGATATTGACAATCCGTGAGATTAAAAAGAACTACGTATGTCTAAGTATTCTCAGGTTAGTTGCCAAGTAGAGTTCTTGGTTGTAAAGGTGCTATCACCTAGTTTTAAAAGGCCCAAGTAAGAGAAACAAAGACTAGGATTTTGCTTTTGAAATATTAGAACATTGGGATGAAAAGCAGAATGAGACACTATCACCTGACTACAGTAAAACCAGACGAATAATTGGAAGAAGCTAATAATGGTTTAATAAATCCTCTTGCACATTTACATTCAGTCTTTCAGATCTAATGGTTGCATGTGTCTATAGTACTCTGCTGTCAAAGGAAATACGGTGGCTCCGACTTGACTTCTACTGGGTGAAACTATGTCTTGTGATGTGTGTGTACTTTTTCTAAGTGATTACAAATGGTTCATTCTTCATATCTCATCTGGGATTAATAGCAAGCTCACCAGTCTATAGTTTTTGGAGTAAGCTTTCTTTCCCATTAGGTTCTGCTATTAATTGACACTCACAGATACTCTTATTCCACTGAAGAATTTGTCTCCATCTTCATGAATGTGTTTCTCTCATTTATATGGGCTCAACTCATTTGATTTCCCCTCTCTGCCTACCTTACTCTCTTTTTGGCAGTACTGAAATGGTAAATTGATCATGAAAGAGAAAAGGAAAGTAACAAAAACTGGGTGGAGAATGCTCACAATTATATCATCACTTTACCTCCACTTCCCCTAACTCTTCCTTCTAAGCACATAAGCGAATAAATGTAGTTGACTGCTCCTTTGCGTTACAGATTAGCCAGCAGAGGGAGCTAACACGTGGAACTTTTTTTGCCCTCTGCTTGGAATAGTCCACGTTCCCTAGCACTTCTCATGGCCAGATGGTACCCATGAACCTGATTCCCGGGGTATGGAATTGATGTGTGGTTGACTTAAGGTCTCACTATGAAGACCATCCCATTCTTCAAAATGTGGAAGTTCTGATGGATCCATGGATCCATGAAAGATAGAACTTCTGTTCTCTCTTTCAGCACTCTTTTCAATATTCAATCACTAGATTATTAAATGCCAAAAACAAATCTACCTTTAATACCTGTGGGCTAATCAGTTAAATCTCATGGAAACAGTGTTACAGAAGAAACAAGCCCTAAAGTACACTAACTTTGGTTTGTAGCTTTGTAACTTAATAACATTATTCTTTTACCTCTGAACTGATTATGGCCATTTATCACCTATAACCATTTTTTTAAGTGTGAAGCACTTTGGTCTTGACAGTTTCACACTCCCTCCAGCCTGGTGCCACCGCACAGCTCCATGTGCTACTTCAGACCTGTCCTGTAACGAGGTCAGTTCATAAAGTAGGCTTCTGGCTCTTTTCGCTGCCTTCCCAGTGGTGACAGTCACGTGACAGTTTTAGTCTGTGGAGCTGAAACCCCATGCTATTTTTTCTCCTAAGGCTTTGCTTCAGGTACAATAAATAGTTGTGTAATTTGCTTTTTATATGTTTGCTCATTTCAGGGCCCAGAGGCTACAAGAAGGAAAAAATAAAAGCGTGAGTGATGCACTTAGGAGACGGGAACTGAATATAAAGAGTCTGGAGGAGACCTACGAACAGAAGCTCAAGAACGAAATTCTCAAGTAACTGTTTGGCATTCCTAAAGAATTAGCGTGTTTGAATTAAGTTGATGGAAACATGGCAACACTGATGAAGTAGATAAAACTAGTATGTTATGGTGAAAGTTAGTATTTAAAAGAATACATGTTTCCATTGATAGTCAAGCTTTTCCCATGAGTGTTTGAGTTAGGATAGTTCTAAAGAGATACAGTACACAAAATAGCATCCTCTGTGTGTTCCTACCCATAGCCTCTGTAACAGGGGTTGAGGGCCTGTGATTCGCTTTAGTTTAGAGGGCACCCTGTGATCTGCTCAGCTTGCCCCGCTGATGTGTGATCCAGTTGGAATTGTCACTTTCAGTTCTCTTCCTCTGCCCTGCTTGTATTGCTACGACAGTGGGGGGACCTATCAATTCAGATTATTTTATCCAGTGGTTCTAGTGTTTGTCAGCGAACATGTGCCTTGTAGTCCTTCAAAATTCTGCAAAGTCAGAATCAAAACAAACTAAAATGAACTATATTAAACAAAAAAAAAAGATACAGGTAAAGGAAAATATGGGTAGCTATGGTTTCTATGGCTTTTCTGTAGTCTGAGTTTTATTGGGTTTCAGTGACTAATATCTCAGTGCAGAGACATTAAGCCAGTGTGGTGACTTTTCTCTCCAGTGCTTAGTATACTGTCTGGCACATAATAAGTGTTCAGTTTAATATTTGTTGAGTAAATGAATTCTTGGTGAAGACATGACTCACCTGAGGTGCTATTTCTTAATCATTGGCCTGTTTTTTACTTCCTTGCCCATAATTTGTCATTGATACTCTGTTACATAGTACTGGCAAGGGTTTCTCAAGGTCGTTCTTTAAAAGAATTCTAATGAAACAAAATATAGTGCCCTTCCATGTATCAGTTTTGAAATGATGGATGCTATCTCTACATATTTTATGTCACCTCTTTGAATATGGCAGCAAACACTTAAGCATCAACAGTTGTTAAACTTTTAGGAACAGATGAAAGTGTGTATATGTTATGTTTACATCGCCATGGAGACCATTGTCTGCCTGCCTTGGCAACTCCTTGGTGACTTTGGCACGTGTCAGAGGTCAGAGGACATTCACCACAGGAGACATCTTTCCTTTCGCCCATCTCTGAACCCAGGTCGGCTAGTCACAGCTGGTGGAGATAAGTAAAAGGGCTTGAATGTGCCTTCTGGTATTGCTGACAGGGATGTGAAGGCGCTGGCACTTGACTGTCCAGCCCCTGAGGCCAAAGGTCTTCTGGGGGGTGGGGACAGGACAGGTGGAGTGGAAGTGACTGACTACTATCTTTTGGGCGTTAGGGTCAAATGTATACAGTGTAAATTTAACTTCATTTGTGTTTTAGTGTCAGTTCAGACCCCCGTATTGTTTCAGTAACCTCACAATAACACGAGTTTGGGGACCCATTTTACAGGATTGCCGCAGGCTTTTGCTGGACCCTGTATATTCAGAATTTGAGTCTCTGGCCTAGTACTGAGAGACCTTGACATATAGATGGCCATGTTCAGTGCCCTTCGGTGCCCAGGTGCCATGGCTAAGCTCACACATGAATAGGGATCTGTCCAGGAAAGTGACAAGAAACTAATGTCTAGTCTCTCTGATTCTCAGGTATCAACTAGAGCTGAAGGACGACTACATCGCCAGAACTAACAGACTGGTGGAAGAGGAAAGGAAGAATAAAGGTTATTCTTAGGGGAGGGGAGCTGGGTGTTCGTTTCTGATATGGGTTATTAGCTTCCTGATTTGGGGCTCTTCAAAATTTAAAAAACATAACAAGGCTCACACTTCATTTTTAGTACAAAATTATACATTTTTGTCCTTTTAATTTTACAAAATTTAAAAAGTAACCATTGTCTCTCACCACACTTTTGCAGCCTTCATGTTTAACCTTTTGTATATTCACAAAGATCAGTGATGTACTGGCAGGGTTTTATTCAATTTGTATATATATATTTTTTTAAATAAGAAAAGTAACAAGTCAAAAATTACCCTTAAACTGAGAGGAAGTAGGGTCCACATATAAGCTAAATCATATAGTATCTGTCTTTCTCTGTGACTTATTTCATTTACTAAAATACCTTCTGGGTCTATCCATGTTGTCACAAATGGCAAAATGTCATTCTTTTTCATTGCTGAAAAATACTCCCTTGTGTATGTGTACTACATCTTCTTTATCTGTTTGTCTATGCATGGACATCTAGGTTGCTTCCATTACTTAGCTGTTACTAGTAATGCTGCAATGAACATAGGGTTGCATATCTTTTTGAATTAGTGTTTTGGGGTTGGGTTTTTTTTTGATGTACCAAGAAGTAGAATTGTTGGACCATAAGGCGGCTCTGTTTTTCAGATTGTCGAGGGACCCTCATACTGCTTTCCACAGTGGCTGCCCCAGTCTGCATGCCCACCAGCAGTGCACGAGGGTTCCCCTTTCTCCACATCCTTGCCAGCCCTTGTTGTTTGTTGATTTATTGGTGATAGCCCTTCTGACAGGTGTGAGGGGATAACCCATTGTGGTTTTAACCATGAGAAGCTTCATTTTTTACTTCTGGAAAATTGCATTTTAACTTCTCTGTCCCTGTGATATAATTCCTTATTTCTTCTAACATATTTTTATGCTTCATGATATTTTCATTTGACATGCAACCCCATAAACTGTTGTGTCCATTAGCTGAGGACTAGGAAAGTTGGATAATTTTTCAATCTCCAGGTCGTTTACATTTCAGTATGTTTCTAGGCACTTGCCTGTGACAAGAACTTTAGGTGGAAATTTCAAAGGAATCCCTGGAGTAAACGAGGGCCGGGTACTTGATATTGACCTGTAAGGTCACCCCGTGTGTGGCTGCTCCTTTGTGACTATACTGTGGAGACTAATACTTCTTTAGGAATTACTGCCATTACGTAGTCAGCAAATTGTCATTTGATGATATATCTACACAAACTTGTATTGCATGAAGTGAAAATGACAAAATAGTGACTATAAATTTGTAGGACAAATCTTTGTCTTTAAGGAAATTCACATCTTTTGGCACGTGGTGTGACTGGTTAGTGTGTGTAGCAGAAGGAAGCTCACCACATATGTGACCGTTATGACCGACTTCTCATCACCTATTGGGCAACAGGGCTTATTTATTGCTTGCCCTGCTGTCTTTTTTTTTGGATTCTCATGTCTCCTATTTCAGATGATGAAATAATGGTCATTAGGTCTGATATATTGGCCATAAATTCTTAAATGAGTTTTATATTCACTAGGAAAACATGATGTTTAATTGGTTGGTTCTCTCTTTCAGAAAAAGCTATACGTTTGCAAGAGGAGCTCACAGCTGTTAATTTGAAAAAGGAAGAACTCAGTCATTCTGCAAATCATGTGAAAGAACTTCAGGTAATTGTTAAGCCTATGGATTTTTTGCAGTCAGTGTGCTAGGCAATACATGAAATTTTAGTTTCAGTCATTATTTATCTTCTCGATGTGTTTGGCTTGCTTATTATATGACTAAGAAGGTGATGGCCCCCCTTAAGTTAATTCAGTAGTTCTTCATTCCAATCTTAGTCTGCTAGGGAGGCATAGGAAGAGTACATCCGAGGGGCCTGGAGTCTGCTTGAATGCCATCTCTCCCTTACTGCTTGTGTGCCTCCAGACACGGTCCTTGAACATCGGGGCATTGGCCACATTCCGTGGGTGTTGAGGGACTTCAGTGAGCTGATTCACGTGTCCACCCCGTAGCAGGTGGCCAGTACACCTTAGTTCCTACCGCAGCCTCTTCCTTCCCATCAGCACTAGCTAAAAAGTCCTGCCATTACATCAGGGTCTTACAGTTTAAAACAAAACGAGATGCATTTTCCATGTGCCACTGTTACTTTATTTCTGTTCATTCTGGCGTGCTATCTGAAGGGCTGAGCTGTGACTTTAGGTACCTAAACATACTCTGTATAAAAAACTTATTTTTGCAGCTGTAGTGACCTGTTTGAGAACTTTGTAGGCTTTTTTTTTTTTTTTCCAAACTGAAGAGGTGCAAAGAAAAGGAAAGCTCCCGCAGCAAGTTTGCGGTAGCCACCCCTTTCGTATTTAAAAGCATGTACTGCTAGTCTTCGGCAGCTGTTGGAACCATAGTTGCATGTGGAAAATGGGTGATAATCTTAATCAGAAGCACTTGCTTTGTAGGGCGGGGTTCTACATACGTACAAAGTTGGATAAACGGTCCCTGCCCCAACTCTTGGGCAAAAGTTGACTTACATTGTTGTCAAGTGAAGTGACCTTAATTAAATTGGGATGCCCAGCCCTAAAGCAGCCTGCCGGCTTCTATGCAAGTAGTACTGTAAAGTCACTGTTCAAAGACAAGTTTTACTTTCTTCAATTCCAGCTTGAGCTTGAGTCTCTCAGAGCCCAGTGTCTGGCCATAACAAAGCAAAACCACCTGCTGAATGAAAAGATGAAAGAAATGAGCGACTATTCACTTCTGAAAGATGAGAAAGAAGAGCTTCAGGAAGAAAATAAAGTACTTAAACAGCAAATGCAAGAGAGCAGAAATGAAAACTTGAGTCTCTTAAACCGTATGTTTTTTTTTCCTGATTTTCATGTTTTTTAACTCATATCGGCTTCTTATTATGAAACCGCTTAGGGAGGCTTCCATTGGGAAAATTTTATAAAGTGAACATTCTGGATTTGAAGTTACTTCCTTTTTGCTTGCTGTTGCATAATTGATAGTGTCACTAAGAAGAAATACTTTTAAGCTGTACAAATCTGCCCCTCTGTATTGTACTGGTGTCCCCTCACTCTCCGCCACTCGGTCTGGCCAGTGGGGACCCCCTCAGCACTGGGAAGGAGGGGTGGGAGTCAGGTCAAGTTTGTTGTTATGCCCTCACTGCAACCCCTGCCCCGCTCTCCCTCCTTGTGTGAAGTGGCTCTGGGTTGGCCCTGTGCCTCTCAGCCAGGCAAGGTCCCAGTGTCTGCAGATGGCCTGTCACCAGCGCTGTGCACCTACACCAGCTTACTCGCTCCAGTTTTGGGAATTCGTCCCTCCTTATTCTCTAGCCCCAAGGATGGTGAGAGTATGGCCCCATTACTACTAGCCCAGGGAACACCGCCATCCTTTGTTGCTACTCAACATGAGTCACCCTTAATGAGCGGGTCCTCCCGTGACTGAAATGGGGGAACTCCGTCTGCTTTGTGCCTGGACCCAGAATGCCGGGGACAGATGCACAGGTTGGATCGGACCTCAGGGTAGCCATCAACCGTTTTGACGGAGGGGACTTTCTACAACTTCTGTGCATGGTAGAGGAAAGTGGCAGGCTTTCAAGTTAATTCGAGGATTTAAAAGAAGTTTTACTTGGAGTAGGACCAGGAAGAGTAGTCAAGTTTGCATTTGCATGCATTACATTTTTCTGAAATTTGTGGGTCAGGATTGCTCTTAGTCCATGTAACAGAATTAATATAATATTAATTACATGCATACAAAGAAAAGAAATAATGATTTAAAATCTCTTTAGATGCTTTTGCTAAGGAAAATGAGAAAACTTGTGGTTGGTAATCACCAGGCTTTTTTACCTTCTTAGGCATAGCTCAGCCATCTCCTGAGCTGCTAAGTTTCCAGAAAGAATTAAAGAAAGCAAAAGCTGCTATCCTGTCAGGGCATAAGGAGTTCGAAGCCCACAAGGAGGCTCTGCAGAAGCAGCTGCAAAGTGAAGTGAGTATTGCTCTTTGCCGGGCCAGGTGTTCGGCTGGTCACTCTGTATGCGTGTGAAATTTGGCATGTGTCAGACCAGCGCAAATCAGATCGATTTCAACATGAAAAACTACTCACCTAAGGTGTAGGGGTATCTGTCTCGTCCAAGAAGATGCGTGCATGGTTATGTGATTCTATATTCATAATAATACTGAAACCCGGAGGAAAGCAAACGCACGTAAACATAAAATTGTCCAGTCCTGATGGTGCCCACTGTAAGTGTCTCTTGATTCTCACCCTGTGACTTAGGCGTATTGACACCGTCTTTCTGGTGCCTGCCCCATGCCCTGCAGTAGCTGTTCTTTGAGATGAGTGAAAAGGGAGGTGGGGATTTGTGTGTGTGTTCTAGCATCGTTTTCTAGGGACCTGCACGTTACAGGTATAAGGCTGCTCAGAATTGGTGAAAGAGAATAAGCCCGATAAGAGAATTTTTCCTTTTGAAGTGAACTGGGATTTCGTTTTGTTCATTTCGTTCTTTTCATTCTTTGATTTGACTGATTTCTTTTCGTCCTCTAAATATTTTCAGATTGAGCGTTCTACAAAGCTGAGGGCCCAGATACTGGAGTATGAAGCCTCTGTGAAGAGGTTAACTGTGCAGGTGGCTGATTTAAAAATGCAGCTGAAACAAACTGAGACAGGTTAGAGACATTTTTAACCTATAAGTGTATACGTGTATGTGTAAAACTTCGGGCATATGTGGAAGCATAATGATTGTGAGTTGAATTTTTAGTAATTCTCATAGTAGGGGAAAAGCCATTGAAATATATCATCTTAGAAGTAAAACTCGCTATTCTGAAATTTCTGAAATATATCATCTTAGAAGTAAAACTCGCTATTCTGAAATGACCCAACTGGGTCATCCACTAACGTGGTTTACTTTTACAGGTGTCCCATGGCTTGCAAGAGCCTCATATCTCTAATAGGAAAGGTGTGTTGGTGACGGAGGTCCCCAAATTCATTGTAGACCTAGGCTTTTCTTTGATATTTGTTACCCTAATAATATCAATTCTGGCTCCTCAGTGTTTACATATTCCTTGAGAGATGAGTGAATGTGTGGGACAAGCAGGGTAGCTCATGTCAGTGAAAGTCAGGTTGATTATGTGTAATGTTTCCGGTTTTGCACCCTGACTTTGACGTTAGTTGATTGATGGTGGGCACATTTCACTTCTGTGAACCTCAGTTTGCTCACTTGTGGTGGGGATAAGAATACCTACCGTGCCTTGGTGAAGAAGCTAAAGAGATGGGTCCCCGTCGAGCGCCCAGGACACATCAGACCCTCAAAATGGTTACTGCTGTCATGTTATGACATGTCTTCATGGAGGGGGCATGTCAGCCACCCCTTCCTACTTCATCAGACGTGTACTGAAGCTTAGGTACCCTCTTGCACTGAAAGGAGCTCAAAGGAAGTTTCTGTGTGTTAGCATTTGAACTGGTTTCTTGTCCTTCCCGATTCTGAGCTGTCCTGAGTTCCATTTGCCTCTTTCCTCATCAGTCCTTGTCCCTTTCTCCTGCACTGGTTTTATTTTTATCTCTTTACCCAGTT